>PVJX010019110.1:0-35332 GCA_004027295.1 Dolichotis patagonum
CATTACCGTACTCTTCAGGAGCTGTGTCTGGAAGAAATGATAAAACCATAGTTAGTAAAGATAGTTCCACAGCTCCCCACCTCCCTGGGTGGCTGGGAAGAGCGTTGAGGTCTAATTGCCATGTTGACACAGGCAATGCTGCCAGAAGCCATGATGGTAACCAGCATGGAGCTGTGTCTCCTGTCCCTCCCTAAGGGCTCTGCCAGCCTTTGGCGGCATCCTGCAATGCAGAGAAAATGGCTTTGAGGGCAGGCATGCTTGGATTCTATTCTGGCTCTGCCCTTCTCCCTCATTTAACCTCTCTGAGCCCCATTTTTGTTATCTGTTAACTAAGGAGGAAAACCCTACCCCCAGAGGGTTATTGTAAGGATCAAGTAGGACAATGTGTGTAAAGCTACGTGCATGGCACTGAATACATCTTACTCCCTGGCCTGCTCCAGGCTGGAAGAATTTTTCTTCCATGGAAGTGAGTATTAGAAAATCCAAGACATCAAAAACAGGTTGCTTTCAGGAAGTTCTCACAAGTGTCCTGCGATCAAAAGTTCTCTAAGGATTCCGTCTATTTCTAGCTGTGGTTCAGTTCATTTGAGAGGCAGAATGTTGCCCAGATGTAGGGTTTGATCACATACAGAAACAGTGCGTTTTTTTTAGTTTAGACAAATGAACCAGGTGAGCCCGGCTGCCTGGGTTGAGGGTTGGGTAGCCTCTGGTAGATAGCTTGTGTTTAGCAAGTTCTTTGGAAAACCAGAACTTACCAGCATCTGATCTTAGAGCAACTAAGGATATATAGCAATGACCTCTCCCTTGGAACCATTTTGTTTTAGGCAGGTTGCTGCATTCATTTAATTCAGCAGGAATTCACTGAGTATTATTCCTAATATGCCAAGTATAACACTGCACGCCGGGGCTGGCAGCACTGAATTAATTTTTAAATTCCTGTTGCCCCTGGAATTTTCCACCGCTTGGACACTTTCTGGGATGTGGAATGGACATGTGACTCATTTTAAATTTCAGCTTTTACCGTTCAGCCTTTTGAGAGATCCTGAAAGATTAGAGTTTTGGGAAACATTTTGAGCTTGGGGTTGGCTTGGATATTAGAGTTCAGGTCCTGCTTCTAGGAACTTCTGAAGTGATTCTGAAAAGGGAACAAACTAAGCATTGATTCTTCCTTCACTGTCCTCTTCTCTCTATTTAGAAAGAAAATTATTCCAACAGGAGAATTCATGCTGGGCATTATGTGTGCCTTTGAACTTGAGCCTACATCATCCTAAGGTCATGGGGTTTGGCTTGTAAAGGATACAGTAAAAATGTGAAAAGCAAAAGACAAGCCTGGGAAGACCACAAGAATGCCAAAAATAAGCTCTTGGCCATGTAGGCTTCAGTGATACTAGCTTCTTGATATTACAGGACAACATGTTAGAACATCTTCCACTCTTAAATGTATAACTGAGAGACCTCTGGTGGCTGAAACATTTATTCTTATGGCTCCTTTTGTTCTGTATCTCAAGAGTTGAAGCAGTGCTTTCAGTTTGGTCTTGGTGTTAGATGCTCCAACATAGTTGATTGTTGGCCTCAGCTGCTCAAGGCCTCTAGCAGGGCAGTGTGGGGTGGGAGGGAGCCTTGTTGTCCTCAGCGTGAGAGTCCCAGCCTCTCAAACAGTGACCCGACTGCTCTGCCCAGATCCAGATACTCCATTGGTCTGAGCCAACCTGCTGGAAGTTCTTCCTCTTTGCAAGAGCTCTCACTGCTGCCCTCTGACCCTCTCCCCACCCCACCCCCAGTTCATCAAGTGCACCCATGTTTCTCACGTGAGCATGTTATTGGACATCAAAAAGTTGGCTTTGGCAATAGGCACATGTTGTGATAGTGCAAGCAGAACCTATTCTAATGCACTTTTTACTACATTGGTCTTGTTTCCCTGGAAACAGGCTAATTTGTTAGTATGTCACACTCATTATGAAAACGCACTAGACAGGACTTTTTTGTATCACATGCCTTTCCGAACAGTGTCAGTCACACACAATGGGCCAACTCTGTATACTCTAGTTCAGCTACTTGCATTTGGGGAAACTGAGTTCCAGCTCCTGGATTAGTTTCTTGTGAGTTTCTTTTCTCACCTTGAGACAGCTCTTGCAGTGCTGCCCAGGCTGGCCTGGAGCTCCTGGGCTTAGGCAGCCCTCAGCCTCCCAAGTAGCTAGGACTAACAGGCACATGCCTGACGTGCTCCTGTGACTCTTGACTATAGTCTCAGAACAGAAGAACCTCTCTCTGCCTTTCGCAAATCAATAGCTTGTTTCTACTTAGCTTTACTTGTTTTGATCAGCTTGACACCATTCCAAACCTCTGAATTATCAGTTCTGCCCCTACTGCCACCATCTTAGCAGCTGGCCCACACTTTCCAAGCTTTATCTCATTAATCTTTCTCTCATTTTATCTGTTTTACTGAGCAAGTTTCTCTGAGTTTCTCTGACTTACATAGGATCTGCCAGGCGGAGCAGACCAGTGCGAAAGGACTAGCTGAAGGTACCAGCTGAGAGCTGTCATTGTTGCCATCGTTGATGAAGACACAAAACACACCTCACAGGATCCAGTGGGCACCTGGCCGTTTGGACTATGCAGAGCCCACTTTCCTTAAATGAACCTTTGTTCGCCTAGGCAAGTGGTAAATGCTTTGGACGTCCACAAGCTGCTTGTTTGGCTCTACAGAGAGATGGATGTGTTGTTCCCGGTCCACATGAGGAGGCTGTGCCTTGGCAGGCTGGCATATTGGCCGGAAGCCTTGACCCAAAAGTCCGCCTCCCTGACTCCAGGGGACAGCTGCTTCCTGCCATCTCTTGGCTCAGCTGGGCTCCTGCATCCAAGCTTGAGAGTGGCCAACACATGGGACACTGCACACCAGCACTGCCCATTGACAGTGCTACACAGTCTCAGAGGCCAACTTGGGGTGGAACTGGGCAACTGTTCACCAGCTGCAACATGATAGTTTTCCAGCTTGAAAATAGCAACCCTCTCATCCTGCTGCAGTACCAAGAGGATGGTGAGGTCACACTCCAGATGTGGTTGCTTTCCCCAGAGGGGCCTGCTGGGCAGGCTGGGCAGGTTAAGCCAAACCCAAGGTGTCAAGGACAGGGTACTTCTGTTTCTTTTGGCCCCTGCTTTCTGTTTTCCTTTCTGAATCAGTGCTCTTGGGCTTAGATGAGGAGGATGGTTCATTTCACTCAGCAGTTTTCAGACTTCTCTGAAAGGTGCATTCCTTAAAAAACCTGTGATTTTCCATCTTCCCTGTTGCCTTCATCTCCCTGTGGCTGACAGAGCTGGGCGGACGCCACGTCCTTTCCTGGCCACCCTCACATAGAATGCAGTAGCAATCAGAGGGCCATGGGTGCTGGCTATCCGCAGGGAGACATCCTAGACAAAACTGGGAGAGCAAAGCTGTCTCTGAGAGAGCCCTGGTGTCCTTGGCGGTAAAGCCTTAGCTTTCTAACCAGTGGTACTATCTCAGAAAGTGATGCTGAGGCAGGGTCACCTTGTGTCTTTCTAGTGAACATAGCAGATTCAAAATGCAAATGGAGATCCAACCAAGGGAAGGCTAAGGGTAAGGGCCTTATCTGGGCCTTGCTGGTTGGAACACTGTGAGTCTACTGACTGCTAGGGCTGGGTCACTGACGGTAAGCCAAGGCCGGCAGACAGCTGCCCTGAGACGAGGGAAGCATCATTGTTGGCATCTCTGAGGAGCTTCATGCTGAAGAAATGGGAACAGTGAGCCAGAAGTGGGGAGAGTGCAAGCCTCTGATTTGTGCGTGACCATAACCAGGCCCCCCACAGAGAAAAGAGAACCCTTAATCCTCTTTTCCTCGCTGACCCTGAAGTACTTAGGTTTCTTGGACATCTGTAAAGAATTTGAAATATCTCAAAAATCGCATTTCATCTGGGCTTTTGCTAAACAGAGAGGAGAAGGAAAGCCGGACCTCTGATGAAAAGGGCCAGCTTACTCTGCAGTGGAGCCACTGCATGGTTTTTGCCTGTACCACAGTCTACATCACCTTAAGCATTTATCCTCTGTGTTGTTTTACCTTTGTATCACTTAATGCTAATTGGACTAAAGTGGAGAGGAGGTACTGTATAGTGTTCGGGATTATTACTTCTGAGTAATATATGTATGTGGTTCACATCAAGCCCTGCCACTTGCCTGAAAATTCACTTGGCCTCTATGCCTCACTCCCACATCTCTGAAAGAGTAAGAGCTGTACCCACTATTTGCAAGGTTATTGGGAGGACCGACATATTCTGTGTGAAGTATTCAGAAGTGTCTGGCCACATAAGTCAGCTTTCCCTTGCTGTGACAGGATACCTGAGAAGATCAACTGAAAAGAAAAAAAGATTTGTTTTGGCTCACAGTTTCAGGCGGTTCATTCCACAGTTTGGCCTTTGGCACTGTGGTAAGGCAGGACGTTGTGGTAGGGAGCACAAGGTAGCACAAAGCTGCTTGCTTCATGGCAGCCAGGAAGCAAAGAGGAAGAGGTGGACATCAGTCCCAAAACCCACTCAAGGCCATGCTACCAGTGACCTCACTTCCTTCCTGTCAGCCCCACTTCCTGAAAGCTCCTCTACCTCTGAGTAGCACCACAGGCTGGGGACCAAGTCTTCAATGCCTGGTCCTACTTTAAGGACCCGATCTAGGCCCCAGCCTGTTCTAGTTTCCACAGCATCCTACGGTTATGACGAGACTTCTAATGACTTGATGTCTAAGTGGAGTGAAACGTCCCTGAAGGCATTGAACATGCACATGAACTGTCCGCTTCTCTGTTGCACCATATATTGATTAAGCACCATCCTACTCTTGCCCAGAGCCAAAAAGCGGGTAGGTGCCTGCACAGCAGCAGCGTGTAGGACATTCTCCTTAGCGGAGCAGTCCCCAGAGCTCCAGACCAGAACGACAGAGGGGACTAGGGGTCTCAGGAGCCTGGGGTTAGTTTAAGTGAGGCAGCACTGTGCTTTCCTTCTGTGCTGTAAGCACCATTGGCTGGCAAGTTCTCCCACTGGTGATTTGCATGTGCTAAGGTAGCGCTATGTTCCCAGGCTCAGGAACCCCATAAGGAGAAGCATAAATGTGCAAGAGCAAGTTGCCTTCCTCCTGGAGGCTGGTTTAATTGCTGCAGAGAGCCTTGTAAGGGAACTAGGAGAGCCCTGTGCATTGCAGGAATCTCTGTTCTTCGCTTTTTCTTGGACCAGGGCCAGTGCATGGAGGAGAGGGCTGACTAGTTGGGATGGGCACAGTCCCGAGGAAACTGGATCCGGAGACTCCTCTGAGAATGCCAGGCCAGGCAGGGACACGAGGACTCGGAGTGTCTGTTATATAACTCCAGCCAGCTCCTCAACAGAGAACCGAAAATAGCAACTCAGCAGGGATTTCCCCTTCCTGTTCAAAGCCCAGGCAGAAGCTGTCCCCTTGGACACCTAGGAACAGTTCAGCCCACCGCTGGCTCCCGTGCTGCGGAGGGGACTGTGCAGCCCAGCCTGAGAGCCCTGGGCTGTCAGTTAGCTGACGCCTGCCGTGCCTTCCTTTCCACAGTGCAGAGGGCAGGACTGTGGGTTTTAGTTGAGGACATGGCAGGGCCCCAGAGTCACAGACACAGCGACCTGAAGCACACAAAGATTTGCATTCGTTTCCTGCTCCTTTGACAGTTGTCGAAGAACTCCCCAGAGATATTTAGGACACGTGTGAGATCTGAGTTGGGATGACAGGAAAATCATCCCAGATGCGTCGAGGCCTCCAGCACACACCCCTTCTGTTTCTCTGACCACTTCCTGTTTACAGAAGGGAGAAGGGAGAAGGCAGGGATCGGGGTGGTGAGGTAGGCCAGTGCTGTGGGAGAGGATGATGGGGCGGGAAGGGGGAGGAGGGCTCTCTCAGGGCTGTGAGCAGAAAGGGGTAGGGAATGAGTGTGGGAGACAGCACTGAGAAGAGAGGGCTCAACTACATGGCACTATCAGCACCACGAGGGGCACTAGCATTTACTGAGTGCTTACTTAGCACCAAACTGTTCTAAGTGCTTTGTCAGAGTTGACCTCACTCACACAGCCACCACATGAGGGAGGCAGTTTTATGAGGAAGGAAGGAGCCAAGCTAAAACGCTTTAGCTTCCGGCGCTGCGGTCAGCAGCAGACCTGGGACAGCCCAGGCCGTCCGACTGGGAGATCCCCGTGCTGCCCAGTGCACTATGCTGCTGGACCCAGGTTACACAGGGTTCGTTGGTTCCCGGTTGTGCGCCCCATCAGCCATACTCTGTGACCTTCACCCCCCCCACCCCAGAACTGCCACCACCCTGCTTGTCTAAGAGCTGGGGGTCCCTGGGAACCCTGGGGAGGCTGGGGCTCCTCTGTGCCCATCGGTGCCTCCTGGTCCCTCAGATGTCACCACCTGTTCATTTCGCTCCCCTCTGGGTGGTGCCATTTCACTGAGGATTCCCTCCTGTGCCTGTCTCTGACCTGCTCACCCTGTGTTCCCTGAAGCCCTTGGGACCCTTGCACCCCTTCCGTCTACCCTGAGTGAGCCCCGTTCACCTCAGGATGGCCATATCTCAGTTCCTCCATTGCTTAGCACCCATCACATTCACAGCAATGTTGGCTCCCATTTCCATGGGCCAGAGACCACATTAGAAGCTTTCCTTGAATAGCACTGATGTTTCTGTCAACATTGCCTCAAAGAAAGCATCATCTTCATGGTCAAGAGAGGGCAACACTGATGTTGGGCTTCTTCATGGCTCTTTTGGCTTCCAGGCCCCTGGTTCCGTCTTCTCCCAGCATTCTGTTTCATAAAAGGAGGCAGAGGCTTGGCCCTTGATGCACACAAGCACTGCTTTGCTGATGAAAAGCTGCTGAATTCTGTAGAGCTGAAGTTCTGTACAAATAGACACAAACTTCCTCTCCATTTAGCTATCCATCACTCTAACAAAGGTATTGATACTCATAACCCGCGTGCGTAGCAGTTCACAGATGTACACAGTGCTTCTGCATGACCTTTCAGTGTCCCTCTCTGTTCAGGGGAAGGGCTCAGTATAAAGTGGGCATCGTTACATTCCACTCTGCCCTGCTCGCACTACTGAGTAGCCTGCTTTGGATGCGGGGCTAAACTAAAGGCCCTTGGGTGTCATCAGTTGCATAACTGGTCATTGATAGGTTATTGATCCTGGGAACAGGACCAGAGGACCCCGATCACTTTGATGGCATGTGTTCATACTGGGGGTTAGGAGAAGCCAGGGCAGCACGGAAGACATGGGAAATCACCAGCAGGCAGCCGAGGCCCAGCTACAGGACCTGAGACCCAGGATCCACATGCAGTGTGGCCAGGCCTGGCTAGTTTTTGACACTGCCATGTGGGCTACACTTTCTAAGGGACACTTGGCAGCTTTAAACCGGGGTGGCAAGCAGTTGTCTTTGGCACCAGCTCCCACCAGCTGGGAAGATGACTTGCAGTGCTGGGTGGCCCTCAGAAGCGGGGTTCTGAGGCCAAGCCCCAGCTTCCTGGAGAAGAACTCCATTATCAGATGACACTTGCTCCAGTGTGAGTGAAGGACACAAGAATGTGTGCCACATCTCTACCTTAGCAGCTTTAAGTTTTGTGGGGGTAGGGACGTGTGTGTGTGTGTGTGCGCGCACACACACACTTTGCTGACCTCACGCATGCTAGGCATTGGATGCCAGCAAGCACTGGACACCAAGAGGCCACTGGAATGAGGATTTTGCAGCGTCGCACTGCCCTTCCGTTGCACTTGTTGATTGGCCTACAACCTGGCCAGGCTCTCCCTGCTCCATCCAAAGCCATGGCCCCTTCCCACATTCCGGCTCTCTTACTTAGTCTTCACTGCAGGAACCTTGGTGGGTCCTGTTTCTTTGCAAGAACTGGTCGGATTTCTGGCAAATCTCCAGCTCCCCTCCTCTGACCTTGCCTCCTACTTCCTATCCTCTGGACCCTCAAGCTGCGATGTAGTCAGCCCAGAATGACCTTCATTGACCGCGGCCTGGGTTTCAGAGTGTCGGATATGCCCACAGCAGGGGGCTGCTTGCCATTCAGCCACTGTGTCACAGCCATAGCCAAACAGCGTCACAGGCACCTCTGTCCAGCGTGTGCCATTCCTCTGCGGTGCGCAGCCCTGTTGGTGCTGATGGCTGGTCACAGGGCACCAAGTCCTCCCCTCAGTCCATGCCCTCCACCCTCCACGCAAACCCTGCAGTGGAGTAACATGCTGCCTCCTCTCCAGATCTTTGATGTGTTGAATTTTATTTGGATACTTACTTTGGATATTTGTGTCTGCTCAGTATAAAGTGGGCATTGTTAGATTCCACTCTGCCAAAAGCAGAGTTGGGAAAGAAAACAGCACCATCTCAGGGAAAACACCCGCTCCAGCCTGTCCTGTGTGTTGTAATACTGAGGACCTGCGGTGGGTCTCAGTTGTAGAGCACTTCTCTGGATAGACAAGGCCCTGAGTTCCAACCCTAGCACTGCAAAAAAAAAAAACCTTTTACTTATACTTTTGCATTGTGGGGGTGATGTGTTACGCAAGCCCTTGACAACAACACTAGAGCCAGTTTGAACACTTAGCTCTGAAGTGGACCAGTGTCTGAAATTCACTTTGAAATGCCTTTTAAAATTCAGGTGGATGCATGGGTAGATGAATGGACGGATGGACATGTGATAGAACATGTGATAGAGCCTCCCATAGTATCCACTTTCTGTGCATGTGTGGAAGCTCACTGCTTTATCCTTTGAACTTTGTCACGGGTTTGGAAGCTTCCATAATAAAATATTGGGGAGAAATTGCCCCTGACAGTGAGCCAATGTGATTTAAACCAGGCTCTTGACCAAGGCAGCCCTGAGGCTGGCGAGTTGGAGCTGTGCTCATTGGATTCATTTCATCCGTGCAGACTTCCTGGGGTTTCTGGTGTCCAGGCCCCAAGCTGGTGCTGGTCACACACTGATGGAGAGGTCAGGGCAGTTCTCAGTCCAGGGGACAAGTCTACAACCTTGTGCCGCCCCCTCCTTTTCCACCTCGTGTCACCCTTGAGCAGCTGCAGCTGGGCGCTCTCCTGCAGCCTCGAGTCCCATGCCCGCTCCGCTCCGTCTGAGCTGTGCCCCGCAGCCTGCTCCTGGCCTGGCTGCTGCTGTCCTGCAGGAGGCTTTGCCGTCCAAGTCTGTGCAGCCTGTGAAATGGGCTCGGGGCTGGGGCCTGAGGCCACCTGGGCAGGTGGGAAAGCCATCCTGCATGGGAGGCTCCGAGACCGAGACCGACCGGGATGGGAGCGTGCTTCCAGATGGTTGCCCCACCCCCTGCAGTTCACAGGCACCTGGAGTCAGGGAACAGGGCCAGGAAGCTAAGAGGCCAGGGAAGAGGCTGTGGAACTAGGTCCTCCTGTATGGGGAGTCACAAGGAGGGGCTGGCAGCCAGTACCAGGCAGAGTGACTCAGAGGTGGAGGGACATGCACGGCCCCTCTCCCCAAAGCTGCCCACTCTGCCCCTGCAGTCTCCACTGGCTTGTGGGTGGCCACTCAGTAAATGCAACTCTTAGTTTTGCCAATGATAGCAGCCCTACCAAAACGGCACTAGGAAGGAAGACATGTTGCAGAAATAGCACAAAGGAGGCTTTTTAAAATCAAGCCCCGTCTGTGGCACTGTACTGCAGTCCTCCGTGTGTTCCTGTCCTGTGTCGCTCGGATGTCTGCTCCTCCATCTTCTGGACTGTAGGATCTCAAGGCCTGAGCAAGAAGCCAGCGTCTCACTTGGGCAGAGGGAGGACAGCTGTGCTAGTTTGGGGCTGTGGCTGTAACAAATTACCACACATTTAGTGGCAGAAAGCAACGCGGATTTATTCCCATATGGTTCTGGAGGTCAGAAGTTAGAATTCATTTTCCCTGGGCTTAAATCAAAGTGTCTATAGGCCATGCTGCCTCCTAGATGCTGGGGAGAGTGCAGTCCTTGTTTTTCCAGCTCCCAGAGCCGCATTCCTTGCGTTCCTTGGCTCCTGGCTTCATATTCCATCTGCGAAGCCAACAGCAAAGCATCTGGCTCCTGTTGTCCCTCAGCCACTATAGTCAAACCTCCCCCCTCCCCTCTTTTCCTCTTATAAGAAGCTCGCGACCCTCTGCTCTCAAAGTCCTTACCCTCATCTCATCTGCAAAGTTTGCCTTATAACATCCACAGGTTTTGGAGGTTAGGGTGGGGACATAGTTGAGGACCAGTTTGGGTGTAACAACTCGGTCAGGAAGCTTCCCTAGGTCCTGGTCCTGTGGCACCTGGGGGCTACACTCTGGACCAGCTTGGAGCCCTCAGACCCCACCGGGCCACACGTTACTCCCAGGCTGAGGGCAGAGTCAGAGTTTCCTCCCCTGTTGGATCCTCTGTGTTGTACATGACAGGCACCGGGGGGTTATGTGTTCATGCACGGAGCCCAGCGGGCCCTGATGCATGTGTGTGTCTTTGCAGGCCATGGAGAGTGTCACTGTGGAGAATGCAAGTGCCATGCAGGTTACATTGGGGACAACTGTAACTGCTCGACAGACATCAGTACATGCCGAGCCAAGGACGGGCAGATCTGCAGCGACCGTGGGCACTGTACCTGTGGGCAGTGCCAGTGCACAGAGCCGGGAGCCTTTGGGGAGACGTGTGAGAAGTGCCCAACCTGCCCGGACGCTTGCAGCACCAAGAGGTAACGGCCCCACCTGCTGCCCTCCCGCTCGCCTGTCACCCAGCTGGGCAGCCCAACGTGGGCAGCCTCCCCTCCCCACCACCTGGCCTTCCACCCACCCAGCCTGGCTCCTACTAACTTTAAAACTGCGACTTTGAATGCTGATTCTGTGGGGATTTTGTAAGAGAACAAAAAATGGAACACAAAAACAAGACCGCTATTCTATTCCTAAATGAGTTGAAGCTACGGGATTACTGAGTTAAGTGAAATTAAACTGGTGTTTGTACCGAACACAGTGCCTTCTCTGAGCCTTGAGTGCACTATTGTGCATTTTCAAAAGGGAATGCAGCGTGCACCTTTTTTCAGATAAACTTGATCTTATCCATTAACATCTCCCAAACAGTGTTTCATGGAACCCTGTATGGGAACTGCTGCTTTAAACCAAACATCATCAGAGGTAAATGGGATAGAAAGGCACCCGACCCAGATAAGACCCCACAGAAACAAGTGCAATGGCTCTTGGATTTTCTGCTCCATTTATGCTGATAATGGAGCTGGGCTCAGTGCACACTGAATGCAGAGATTGTCTGGACCCGGCCTATTGCCACTGGCCTGCTCCAGCTCTCACGGCCCCATGCCGGGCTCCCCGCAGCTCTGCCTGTGCACTGCCAGAGGTGAGGGAGGGCGAGTCACGGAAGTCAGGCTGTGCTGCCTGGGGAGTGACATTCCCTCTCAAAATCTGCGAGTGAAACAGCTGTGTCATCCTCTGTGCTAGGGCGAGAGGGAACCAGGGGCATAGCCGATCGGAAACCATCATAATACAGACCTCATTTCTCTCTGGCTGCGGAACACACTGCACTTGCCTTTTGGCAGATCTCCCTTCCAGACGTCTGGCCCCCAGCTGATAATGAAATGAGTTCATGCTCTGAGCCCACAGCAGCTACTGGTCAGCTCATACTCAGAAGTGCTCCTGGGGGCAGAAACTTGGGTTGGATCTGCCCCAGACCTGCAGGGGGTCTTCCAAGCCTGATGCCCCGGGAGAGATAAGATAGCCAGGGGCAGGCTCTATCTTGTTTAAAGCAGAGCGGGGAAGAGTGAGGAGAGGAAGACATCACTCAAGGAGCCTGGAGCCTGCAGGGCAGGGGAGCAGCAGAGACCCAGGTGGAAGCGCTCAGGGGCGAGGCCGGGGCCCTGAGCACAGACCCAGGTAGCTGTGCCCAAGCGAGCGGGGATCCCAGGCATTGCCGGCACACTGCACCCAAGGGCGGCGCCCCCAGCTCCCACCAGCAGAACCCTGGAGAGTATTGCTCCTGGTCCCAGGGCACAGGTTCCTGGGGGGTGGAGGCCAAGCTGGACAGCGCACGTGGACTGAGTGAAAGCAGTGGAGCCACCACCTTGTCTCTGAAGGAGCAAAAGGGCCACGCAGGACCAGCTTCTGGTGGCCTAAAGGGCTCTGAGAAGACCAGCCCGCACTTCAGATGTGAAAAGCATTTATTTTCTAGAAGACACAGACTCAGTAATTTCCTGCCTACTGCATTCTACCACAGCAAGGCCACAGGAAGCGCCCATTCCTTGTTGGACCACACTGACCCTCTGTGTCTTTCACAGCCTTGTAGGAAAAATAATATTTCCTTTAATTTTGTATCAAGACATTTTCCTACTTGCTGTTTTGCTGAGAGCCACCAGGTTTTGAATGTCCTACATCCTTTTTTTCCTGAGGTTTCAGGGCAGCCAATCTCTACTTTCTCGAACTAACCACACACCGCATACTCTCGGTGAGTTCACACGGCCCCAGCGGATCTCACTTAGCAGACTCTAAGCAGAGTCTCTCAGAGGCTTGCTTTTTTTAATTTTCCAGACTTATTTTAATACATGGCTGCAATCTATCACACATTTCAGTCGTCAAGGAAGCGTACACACTGGGCTTGTGTGTCCCTGTGGATAATTAGGGTGCTTCCGGGAACTGGAGCTTCCCTACGGCAGGGCAGTGCCCTGTGGATCGGAAGCTGCCTGGAAGCAGCTGTGCCGTGTGCCATGTGCTGTGTGCCATGGCTGGTGCAGGAGGCTGGCAGAGGAGCCAGCGGGTCGGCATAAATGACCAGAGCAGAGCCGCTGCTTCCTGGCCCCAGCCCAGCCTCCCTGCCTGGCCCAGGGCTGACTGTCGGAGGAAATGCAGGCCTTCCCAACCCGTTTCCAGCTCCACAATGTTTCCATGAAGTCAGCCCAGGAGAATGGGATTTGAGGCCAGTTCTGGTACAGCTGGATTCCTAAGCATATCAGTACCCTCTTAGGAGACTCTGTCTCTGCCTGTTTGTTTTATTGATGTCCAGGCAGCAGAGGAGGCGCTGTCTGGGAGACAGGACACCAGGGATAGACCCACTCTGCAATCAGCACAGGCCTCCTGTTTGTCCTCTGTAAAGTAGAGGGACTGAAATTCCCACACTGCCACCCGTTCTGGTAGTCCACAGAAACGCTTCGGTAACCGGCCCCCTAATCCTCTGGAGTTAAAGCCGGTGATGATGAGGTACATGTATGCTCGCATCCCTGTTCGGCTCTCCTGAGAGCTTTCTAAACACACAGCCTCACTGGCCTGGCAGGCCTGTGGGGCAAGTGGGTACCTGTCCCCGGGTAGCTCAGGTCACCTCTCCAGGGCCATGTGCATCCACAGTGACGCAGTGGTCTCCCCTGTGCATCCCACTCGTGGGCCCTAATGCAGCACACTGGGGCTGTCTCCCCTGGACACTCGACCTCCAAACAGGCCACTGAGCCCCACTGAGTCATGGATCCCTGGGGGTGACCTGTCTGCTGGGCCATTTGGCCGACCTACTTTTACCTCTCTCCTCCCATGCCCTCCAGTAACCTCTGCAGTCCTTAGCCTGGTTCCACCTCCTGTGGGCACTGGGGTTGAGCTCCAAAAAGTATAATAGCAGCCATTAAGTGCACATTGTAACCCAGCATTTCTACACTGTCTGGTTCAAGCCAAAGAGGGAGGACACAGAGGACCTCCTTCTAGTTCTTCATCCATTTTCTGGAGAAGGCCTTTGTTATGAAATGTGTTCCCTGAGCCTGGGCTAAACTATCAGGTAGACTGATGGCCAGAGAAGTGGCCAACAGGGCCCCTGGGATCCTGGCAGCTGGGCCCTGTCTAGGATGGAGAGGGGCTGGGCCCAAGGTATCTAGGGGCAGCGGTTCTCACCCTTCACTGTGCCCTAGTGTCAGCTAAGAAGCCCCTGGCCCTAGAGAAACAGATTCTGTGGGTGCAGTTGGGCCTAGGCTTTAGTGTCTTCCCCCAGAAGGCTCTGCAGAGTCCAGCATGCAGGAGGATACTGCACCTTCCCTGGGGTGTGATTGGCCCCGGCTCCTGGGAGTAATCTTATTCCCCAGACACCTGTTTGGAATCAGTTCCCCAGCCAGGCATTCGATGGTTGGCAGGGAGCAGACAGAACTGACTCCAGGTGTCCAAATCAAAAAGGTCTGCAACCTCCCAAGTTAGCCAGGAGACCAGACATGGCCCGACACTTGCAAGTATGCCCCAGAAACCCAGGGGCTTCCCAGGGCCAGTAGCAGGCAGAGCAGAGAGCAGAGATCTGAAGGTGGAGCAGTTAAGCCTCTGGGGACCCTTGTCTTTGAGAGCTCAGTTTGAAGTGTGGATGTCACACAGCCCTAACGGCCATATTGGTTTCCTCTTTTCCAAAGAGATTGTGTTGAGTGCTTGCTGCTCCACTCCGGAAAACCTGACAACCAGACCTGCCACCACCTGTGCAAGGACGAGGTGATCACGTGGGTGGACTCCATCGGTGAGTGGCCTGGGAGGCCCTGGGCGGCCTCACCCTGTGAGCTGGGCAGGTGCCCGGGCATTCCCTCCTCCACGGGCACGGGCAGGAGGGCTGTCTCGGTCTTGCATCAGGAAGCATAGCTGTGACTTCCTTTGCACAGCTCACCTAGGGGTCACTGGCCTGGGGACGCTCTACGCAGCTGGCAGAAGCATAACGTGATGCAGATGCCTTGGAAGTCAGTTTGGCAGCGCAAAAGCTAAGCATAGAATTGTCACACAGTCCAGCAGTTCCAGTCCCAGGCATGAACATGCCCAGGAGACTAGGTCTGTGTCTACACACAACAGGCACCAGTGTTCATAGCAGCATCAGTTACAATAGCCAAAACTTGGAAACATCCCCTGCCTATCCGCAGAAGTTTCTTTTTGCAGTGATGGGAGTGCTCTGAAATTAATCGGGATGATTATGTAACATTGTGAATTTATTATTCCTTGTATTTTGGAATGCAGGGGAAGAGAGAAAAGCTATGCACCTGGCAGGTGGAGTGCACCTTGGGCTCCTCCTGCTGGCCGGTGTCCTCTGCCTGACCGCAGCCTCACGGGCTCCTGGCCTCTGTCTGTCTCAATCCTTGTTCCCACCTCCCTGGTGTTGATTGACTGCTAGACAAGCTCGTGGCTCTGCGTCGCATAATTTTCCCACAAATGCTCGGTGAACATCTGCTACATGCCAGACGCTGTGCTGAGCACCCCACGCCACTTCTATGTGCACTCCATCTTGCTGCCCAGGGCCTGGCTTGTGCCTTGGCTTGGCTTGTGCCAAGGTTCGCTAGCAGTGCCGGGCCAGTTCCCCTAACTATGTACACACTGTCACGAAAGAAGAAGACTGGCTTCCTGAGTCCCACGACCCACTTCCCAGTCCAGTCCTGGGCAGTGGATGTTGTAAATTCATTTGCCGCCTGCCTGCCTTCTCCAGCGCTCTTAAAAATACACAGCACACCCTCACCTCTCCCAGGCTCGTGACGAGGGGCTCCGAGAAGAGCCAAGCCCTCGCACTTGGTACCACACTAACGTATCTGCTTCCTGCTTACAGCTCAGCCAGGTGGATCAGGCAGCGGCTGAAAAGGAGCTCTCCATGTCTTCACACGAATCTCCTGTCACTGTGGTTGCTGCCTTCTTTCCTTTTTCTTTGCGTCCCTCTTCTTCTTCCGCCTCTAGGTCCCTTCTTCTCCCAGGGAAACCGTGGGATGCAGTCAGAGCACTGAGTCCAGCCCGTGCCCAGAACAGGGGTGCGGCTCACTGCATCTCAGGGCGCGGGGGGACAGCCTCTGGCCCGCGTGTCCGCCTCACCCCAGGTGCTTTCTGATTGTGCAGCTCAGCGGAGCTGTCTTCCAGCCTCTGCGGTGTGGCGGTTTCCCAGATGTGGGTGGGGTCAGGGAGACTTTCTCCTTATCCCTCTCACTGCCATCCAGTTCCAGCCCCAGACCCTACCCCCAACCATTAAAGTGCTCTTTTATTTCACATCGCCCCCAGGAAACACTTCAGAGGGCTGAAGATCTCCTGATGAGATCCACGTGCCCCCAAGGCAGTAAACGCAGCCCTGGGCCCGGGAGCTTGATGTGAGAAGCCTGGGCCCGTTTAAAAGCCCCACCGCCCCTCTGGGCTCCCTGCCCCTCTTTTCTTTGGAGGTACCTAGCTCCCCCGGAGCCCCTGGCCCAATTTGCTCAGAACCTCCTGCTGATTCTTTTCTAGTCAGTGATGAACAGGAAGCCGTGCTCTGTTTCTACAAGACCCCCAAGGACTGCGTCATGATGTTCACCTACACCGAGCTGCCCAGCGGGAAGTCCAACCTCACGGTCCTCAGGGAGCCAGGTGGGTGGGAGACCCGGGCCGGCCCTCTCAGCCCAGCCCCGTTTCTGGGTGTGGGTGCACTTCTCTGCTTGAGGATTTACTCACCAATCCTTACGAAGGGCGGGATGGAAGGCCGTTAGGAGGAACTGGTCGCACATCTGGGGCTCATTGCAGGGACAGCTCTGAGCATGGGTAAGACAGAACCTGCCTGTGGGAGCGGCGTCTCAGAGGACACCCAGCACTCAGCCTGTGCGGCTCCTGCGCTCCTCGCCTGTATCAGGCAGTGTCCATCTGAGCACACAGGCAGCCCTGGTGCTGCAGCTGCCACCTCCCAGCTCCCATGCAGCTTTCTCAAGGACAGGTAGAGCCTGTGGAGGAGCCCAAGCTCTCACCCAAACACTGACATTTCTGCCGTGTGTTTTGGGCCCAGGGACCCAAGCCTTTGCCTTGGAGCAAAACTGGGATTTCTCAGTCACACTTCATTCTTCTCTGGAATAAACAGGCGGTGAAGGGGAAGAAGCAGAAGGAAGTTGTAGGACCAGCCAGGATGCCCGGCCCTGAGAGGGAGGCTTTGCTCCCAAGCTCTGTCCTTGCAGTTCTTTGAAAACAAATGCATTTCCTCCCAGCGGCTCCACACTCAGGGCTTAGCAGTGAGGGCCACACCCCTGAAACCCCCAACAGGGAGGCCGAGCCAGGGAGATGCAGGTGCCGAGCACTGGCATTGTAAACTTTGCTGGCAGCTGACCGTGTGACCTTAGAACAGCTCCCTGTCTGCACACTGGGAAATGTCTGCCTCTGCCCCTATCGCCATCTCACAGAGGTGACCTTGGATCAGAGAGAGCCAAGGAAGTCCCCGGAAAGATGACCTTTCCTCTCAGACATGTCTAGGCCAGGGGCAGGGCATGTGGGATGTGGAGTGCAGGTGTCATGGCTCACTGTGCTTCCGGTCTCCTCCAGAATGTGGAGCTGCACCCAACGCTATGACCATCCTGCTGGCTGTAGTGGGCAGCACCCTCCTGATTGGGCTTGCACTCCTGGCCATCTGGAAGCTGCTTGTCACCATCCACGACCGCAGAGAGTTTGCAAAGTTCCAGAGTGAGCGCTCCAGAGCCCGCTACGAGATGGTAAGCCTGCAGAGAGGGGCAGAGAGGAGACTTCCGGCCTAGAGGCACGGAAAAGGTTCCCTGGCATGTTTGGCATTAAAAACAATTGGCTGGGGATGTTGTTCTACAGTAGATCACTTGCCCAGCATGCAGAGGCGCTGGGTTAGATCCTTGATCCGCACTCCCAAAGACAAAGAAAGACGGGAAGCCACACACCCACAAGCCGTGGGCCCAGAGGACCTGCACAGAGCAGGGGGACAGGGATGTGCCCCATGTCCGCGTGATGGCTCTGCACAGGCTCAGGGACAAAAGGCCCGCAAGGAAGCGGCTCACATTCTGGTCCATTGCGGTGTTCCTCCACTCACGCGAGTAAGTTCCTCTCCCCAGGCGGACTGCAGGCTCTGAGAGGGCCATGCACAGCTCAGTACTTACTGAGTCTCCAGGCAGTGTCTGTCTAAGCTGAGACCTTTGACCCCACCCTCCTTCCCGAGATGAAGCGTGAAAGCTCTGCGAGGCACAGGGGCTCTCCCAGGGACACAGAGTCAGCCAGAGGCTGAGTGTCCCGGTGCGGGGCGTCCCCTCCCATCTGCGCGCTCTGACTCCGTCTGTGGGTGTGCGTGAGAAACTAACCCCATCCTCTTGCCTGTGTCCTGCAGGCCTCGAACCCGCTCTACAGAAAGCCCATTTCCACACACACCGTGGATTTTACCTTCAACAAGTTAAACAAGTCCTACAATGGCACAGTGGACTGATGGCTCCTCCTAGAGCGCTGGCGAGGATGAAGGACAGGGTCAGCCTGGAACACCCAGGACAGCTCGGGCTTGGGCACAGCTCCCTAGGTAGGCAAGCAGTGAAGCTCTTCGGGTGGGCAGGGCAAGGAGCCCGCTGCCACACAGAGGGGAACCTAGCCCGCCACCTGGCTGCCAGGCCACAGCCACGCTCAGCCACCTCCCCACACGGCCAGGAAGAACAAGGGGACCCCTGTACTCGCGGCTTGCCCTGCCCCCTCAGACACCTCGGCCCGATGAACTGCTGAGATGCTGGCTGCATCTCCCTTCTGGCCTGTCAGCCAAGAAGGCTCCAGGGAAGGATCCGAGGATGTGACACCAGGGTGCAGCCTGGCTTTTTTCGTGTTGACCATTTTTATATGAAATAAAGAGATCATGCTTGCACGGTGTAGCTCTGATTACTAAGGATTGTCTGCCTGGGGGTCCAGGCCTCCCTTGTGTTGGTGATGGGATTGTTCCGTGCCCATTTGTTTAGTCCTTCTGTAATGAAGAGGAAAGAGACTGTCTGGGATTGAAAGTAAAGCCTGAAACTAAATGAGCTCGTGTTGCCTGATTCTCTGACGTGTGCGTTGCTTTCGGAGTGGTCTTGAGTTCACCCCTTTGGGGACTGACACAGATGGTCGTGTACCTCTCAGGGACTGGACGTAAGCCAGTCTGACAATCCAGACCGGGGTGTGTCAAAAGCGGTTCCCCAGGGTGCTCGAGCAATTGGGGTGGCTCCAGGGAACACCAGGCAAGTACCCCTGGACCCACCCAGCTTTGGCTTTGAGAGAATTCTAGGCTAGAAAGCAGGAGAGACATGGTGCTCTGCAGTGCTGACTGTGATCTTGCAGACAACAGAGGATCGGGCTGTGGCGTCCACCGTCACTTCTTATGCATTAGTATCAATCACAGTTCCCTTCCAGTGCCTTTCCCACCATCTCTGGTGTCCTATCCACACCCATAGCACAGCTTATTTCAGCTGTTACTTCCTACAGAGCCCTGAAGTCCCCTTAGGTTCCTGTGTCAGAGACAAAAAAAGATCCCAGAGGTCATCTGACCCTGTTCCCCTATTTGCAGAAGTCACTTCTCCCTGGGAAAGTGGCCTGCCCAAGTATCAGGCTCGTGACAATCTGGTAAAAGGCCTGTGCTCACAGCTGGACAGGGCCTGCCTCCCACCACCTGCTGGCCCTCAAACTTCTGTCACTCTTGGCCTCACTCTGGGGCTCCTGCGCCTGCATCCCAGTGTCTGCTCTCGGAGATTGAGCCCCTGCTTCCTTTTGCCAACATGAAGACTGTTGTCTGTCACGGAACAGGGACGAGGACCTTGGACAAAAAAACAGGTTCCTGTTTCCTTCCTCTTGGGTAACTTGGGGAGGCTGCCCTAAGTCCTTTATAGAATAAAGGCCAAGTGTAAATGAAAACATACAACAGATAAATAAAATGCTGGGTTTTGAGACCTACTTTGAGAAAAATAAATCATTTGGAGGAATTTCCAGATTTCTCTCCCACTTGGTTGTGGGAGAGCCTTCTCGAGAGAAAGCATTATTGCATTCGGAGCCATTTTTTGTAGGCAGCTGTGAGCACTCAGGATTCCTGGACCACAGACAGACACTGGTAGTGTCGCTGAACCTTTTAGAGCTTTCAGTGATAACTAACAAACAGCCGGGTGTGGTGCCAGTGCACTCCAGGAGGGATCGAAGGACCGGCCCCGCCGTCCGCAGTGCCCTGCTGCCCCCTGCTGGCAACTCGGCACAAGCGGCTTGGGGACCTGACTCCTCTGGTGCTCACACTTGGGGCTGACAGTGACAGCAAAGACTTCCTATTCCTCATTTTACAACCGGCCCAAATGATACTTAAGATTTTTAGTGGCTTATTTGAACGTTTTTCTAATTATACAAAATTCTAAATGGACAATAAATGTCAGAGAAAGTAATCTTTTGAGATCACACCATTCAGAGGTACCTACGCTTGACTTTGCTGTAGCTTGGTCCCCCAAAGGCCCATTCATTAAAGGCTTGGTCCCCGGCCTGATGTTCTCCTGGGAGGTGGAAACCAGGCAGGGCCTAGCAGAGGGTCTTTGAGTCATTGGACCTTCCTGGAGTGGGTGGTAGGTCCCAGCCCCAACCTCTCTCCCAATTTCTGCAGTGAGCTGAGTGCCTCAGCCACGTGGCCACAGGCTGCCCACAATGAATGCTCCCTTGCCCCAGGCTGAAGCAAGAGGCCCACTCATGCATGGCCTGCAACTTCCAAACCATGAACTAAAGTAAGTATTTTACTAACTTGATTATCTCAGGCATTGGTTAAAGCAATGGAAAGCTGGCTAACAGCCTTTGTTGCGTGACTTCTCAAGTCTTCACACTTCCATATGTAACTGTAACCTGGTGATGATCTTACTCCTTGGATCTGTCTCACCCTCGTGGGAACCCAGCACAGATATCAAACCATATATATGTGTGTGTGTATATATATATATATATATATATATATATATAGTGTTTTTCCCTACACATACATACCTACAATAAAGTTTAATTTATAAACTAGGTACATTAAGGGATTGTTAATTAGCAATGAAATAGAACAGTTACAACGTGCATAGTAATACTGTGTAAATGTGCTCGCAGAATATTTCACTGTAATCACCCATTTTGTGATTATGTGAGATGATAAATAAAATGAAAACAAGTGAGGTGAATGCTGTAGGCACTGAGATGTAGTGTTAGGCTGCTACATACATAGAGGTTACTTAAGCACTGAAAGTCAATCTGATAAACAAGATGCTCACAGGCCTGGGATTTAGCTCAGTGGCATA
The DNA here is from genome assembly GCA_004027295.1 of Dolichotis patagonum. Lineage (NCBI taxonomy): Eukaryota > Metazoa > Chordata > Mammalia > Rodentia > Caviidae > Dolichotis > Dolichotis patagonum. Next base: position 20,989 of record PVJX010019110.1, read on the forward strand.
AGCGCCTGCCTGGTAAGCGATCTCCAGTGCCAAAACAAAATCAAGATGCTCACCAAACTATTAGCAGGAGAGTAGTGTATACAGAGCAGAAACACTGCATGAAGACACAATTCATTTCTCAGACCAGACAGAGCAGTATGGCAGGCTTTCATCGTACTATTTAAAACAGCACATAATTTTTGTTTACTTCTGAAATTTTCCATTCAATATTTTCAGACCACAGTTAATGGCCAGTAACTGATCTGTGGGAAGCAAAATTGTGGATAAAGGGGTACTACTGATGCTGTTTTTCCTTGGCCACATTTTTTGAGGTCCCAGGTAAGCTGGGTGGGATCAGTGTGTTTTGTTTTTGGTTGGGTTTTTTTTGTTGTTGTTGTTTTTTGAGACAGGGTCTTGCTGTGTAGTCCAGGTTGGCCTTGAACTCACTATGTAGCCCAGGCTGGTCTAGAACTTGCAACTATCCTTCTGCCTCAGCCTCTTGAGTGCTGTAATTATAAGGGTATGCCACCACACCTGGCTTTTTTTTTTAAAATTTATATATTTATTATGTTGTTGTTGGGTTTTGGAGGGCAGGGTCTTGTTCTATAACTCAGGTTGGCCTTGAACTCACTATGTAGCCCAGGCTTGACTCAGACTTGTGGCAATCCTCCTGCCTCAGCCTGCTGAGTGCTGGGGTTACAGGTGTGTGACACCACATCCAGCAACGTGTCTTGTTAAATATCATTTCAAGGTCCTTCCATGCCTCACCCTGAGGGACTGCTGAAGGCAGGGAGACCATGCAGGGTAAGGATGTTGGAGATGAGTCAGGAATCTGTGTCGTGCAGAGAAACCCACTGATACTTGCCTGTCCTTGTCCGAACCTCAGTTGTGTGGTTCTCCCCACTTTCCTCTGAAGGACAAGAGAGCCCAGCCCACCAGGTCTGTTTCTCAGATCTTTCTCCTTTTCCAGGACACAGGCAGACTGAGCTGCTCTGCCCTGTCACGCTGGAGTGACAGGATGCTCAGGCTGCCCTGGGATGTCGCCGGACACACAGTCACTGCTCCGAGCTGGGTGAGGGAATCTTCAGTCCTTCCACAGCTTCCCTGGGCCCTTCCCAGAAAAACCAGGCACAGGCCTCTGCCGCAACCCCACACTAACACGGCGTGCGCGTCCTTCCGGTCTCTGGGACTTGGGAGCCCTGTGTCCCTCCTCCGGTGCAGGGGCGTTTTCCTCTGTCAGGCAGGAGACGTGCTGGGCAGATTTTCTTCCAGTCCAGCAGTAATGCCAAAGCCTTGAACTTTAAATGCTAAGCCACATTCTATTTGTTTCTCTTTGTGTTTCCATTGTGGCCTCCCTTTCCTGAGACTCAAAAGCCAAGTATGAACTTGTAATGATGACAGGGAAAACAAAGGGATTGCAGCCCTCTCCCAATCACTGGAGTCAAGGTCAAATTACAAATGTTAAAGGTCTTCTGATCTAAAAAAAAAAAGGAAAAGAAAGATATAGCACCCTACATCCTGCACTACAAAATAAAATCATCTTTTAATAAAACATTAACTATAAAATGAATGCAAAGAACCCTAATGAGTCCTGGTTTTTAGGTGCTTTTTAAAAATACGGTACTCTAATGATTCTTTCCTAGCATTAATGCCAGTCTATCAAAGCCACCTGTCCAGGGACACAGGCACTTTCGAGCCCATCAGGTCACCTGCCATCATCGTTGTTTGTGATTGACACTGGCCCAGGCTGTTGAAATTTAGGGTTCCCATAAGAACCAAGCAGTCAGCTCTCCAGTTCAGAGAGATCCCGGGAAGCAGCCAGGGGAAGTGGTAAGCCCTGAGGCTGGCTGGCAGTGAACGTTTGTCTTCCTGAGAAGCAGGGTGGATCTGGGGGCTGCGGCAAGCGCACGGTGGCCAGCACCCCAGCCGTGTCCTTGAGCACAGAGCTGGGGTGCTGTGCACTGGGCTGTGGGAGGCAAGTGCCAGCTCTGCTCTGCTTTTCTCTTACTGCGGGGTCCGTGGGTAACCAGGGCAGAAACACAGGGTTTGGGCTGAGAACCGGTACCATGTGACCCACATACACTCTGCCGGAGCAGGTTGCATGGCCCAGGCTGACACCAGGGAGGAACTACCGAGCCAAGTGGCAAAGTACATGGATTCAGGGAGGGGGAAGAATTGGGGCAGTAATGCAACCCGCCCCTTCCATCTGGGTACCCTCTACTGAATACTGTAGCAACAGGATGTGACTCAGCTTGTGACCAGTGGGAATGCTGTCACTTCTTAGTGCAGTAGGGAAGTCCTCCTGAAATCTTAGCTGATAAACTGAGTCCCATGATAATAGGGACAATGTATGTCTTGTTCACTTACTGTGAAATAAATACTTCTTGGCTAAATATCTGCCTACCGATATATAGAGGGAAAAATCAATGGATTCTAGTGTAAGAGAATAAAAAAGGCCAAGAACAGAATACCAAACTGGAGTCTAGACTGGGATTCAAGTCTCTCTTCTGCCTGGAATTAGCTCTTTTACAATCTTGGTAAATCTATGATCAGTGGGCCTCAGTGGGATGACAGGATTTGGTGATCTCAGGGCTTCCGAGGTTCTGGATACTCAACAGCCTGGACTCTGGACTTTTGTAAAAGACCATTGTCTTAGTTATTTTTCTGTTGTTGCTGAGACAAAATACCCAGCACCCAAGTTAAATGGTAAAGGTTTATTTAGCTCACAGTTTGTAGAGGTTTCAGTCTATAGTTGGCTGGCTCCAGGATAAAGTGGCACACGACAGAGGGGCAACAGTTCATGGCAGCAGAATACAGCAAAACAACGAGAGACAGAGAAGAAGAAACAAGCCTCTTGCTGTCTTTTATATTAGGTACAGGCTCCCAGGATTAGAACAGTGCCAATCTAATCAGTGGACTGGCCATCAATCACCTGTCCCTAATCCCAGTACCCTTAATCCCAGCATTGCACCATGAATTAATCACAGTCTAGATTCAGTTACCTCCAAAAGACCCTGTGACACATGAGGCTTTGGGGGGATATCTAGACATAAACCATAACAACCGTCCTGTCTTCTCAGCTGGGCCCCAAGCTGCCAGGGCAACAAGTGAAAGGCTGCTTCTAGTCTGACCGTTGTACTCGGATTCCTCTATGGTGTCTATCCTTGAGGCTCCACCCTCTCCAAGCTCTGCCTAGGAGTGTGCTTTTAATTCCTGCCAGGAATTTGGTGGCCTTTGGAATCTGCACACATTTCTCCTAACATTGCTCCTTTATCATTTCTGTTTCTCTGTATCTGTTTTGAATGTTGATATATTTCTTCCACTTTATCTTCCAGCTTGCAAATGCAGTTTTAATCTTTATTACTCCCTTTTAAACTTTTTCATCGAATTCTCAAATAAAATGTTTTTAGTTTCTGAAAGAGAACATTGTAATTGTGTCTTCTGTGCTGTTTTGGCCCTTGGGGACAAAGTTGCAGTTGAGGAATTCACTTTCACCAGGAGCCAGCAGACATACACAGTGCAGGGCAGGCCTCTCCCTTGCTGTGCCTCATGTCCACCTGGCTGAGGGGACCTTCCCCGCAGCTGTCCTCTCTCTGGAGCTACAGCAGACCTGACCAAGTGAATAGGCCAGGCCTTTCTTGCATGCTGATCCCAGCAGCCTCCTCCCTAGGAAAAGCAGGTGAAGGAGAATTGGGAGAAGATGGACAAGTTAGACAGAAATGTTACAGGCAGGCAGACAAGACTAGGCCCTCAAAGGAGCCAGTGCAGAAAGCAAGATACTTTCTAACTGTAGGGAAGACAGCTGAGGGCCAGACCTCAGGACAAAAGATGAAAGGAACGCACCCATATAATTCCTTTAAGGATAAACAACAGGGATTGATATTCTAAGTAGGTATCCATCCCCTTGAGGAAGCCAGGAAGAGTCATTGACCCACCCCTTCAAGGAAGTGCTCCTGTTCTATTTCACGCCTGCTTGCTATAAGTCTTGTGTCCCCATTTGATCCTGGTTTAATCTATTTTACCTGAATCTTATTGGGTAACCATAGTTCTGTCCCAACTCATACCCACCGTTAAAGTTTTCTGGTGCAATAGAGAAGCAGAATGTAAGAAAAAGTGAGAATGAGCTTTTTATTTAAAGGGCGTGGAGAGGAGCCCACAACCTGCAATGGTTTGGCTTTCTCCTCTGACCAGATACTGGGGTGGGGGTGTATATGTGACTTTTGACCAGATGTGGCTCTTGGGGCAGGCATTTGTGATGCACGAGGAGCTGATTGGAATTTTCTTCCTGTGCATGGGGAAAGGAAGGAGGAAGTTGTAATTGGGGAAGAAGGACGAAGTGGCCATCAGGGTAAGCGTCCCCAATTTGGCCTTTTGCCATGTTAAACTACTGCCATAATGTCCTGTAATTTATTTTAGGGCAAAACTCTTTCACCCACCTTGTGGTTTCCCATTTTTCCCCACTTTAGATTGGCCTCACCTCATGGTTTTGCTCTATAAAAATCCCTAGAAAAAGCAGGATCCTCAGCAACCCACTCAGGACCCCTTCTGTCTCTCTCTCAGGCAGAAGTTTTCTTTCCCCAATACATATATTCTGCTCTTAATGACACAGGGGAATGAAACTCCCAGCCTACTATATGTCCAGTACAAGTTGTGTTCTCTAATATTGAAGAATGAATTTTAGGAACAACGGAAGTTAAGAGTGGAATATATTTATTGAGAGAAAGAAAGCTTCTGTCTGAGCAAGAGAGAGACAGAAGGGGTTCCAAGTGGGTTGCCAAAGACTGTCTTTTCTAGGGACTTTTAGAGAGCAAAACCACAAGGTGAGATGTGTCCAAGATGGGAAGAACATGAGAACTTGCAAGGCAGACAGACATGAGGTGGGACAGAACTATGGTCAACCAATAAGATTAACTGTTCAGGTAAAATTGACCAAATCAGGGATGAGGAAGTGAGTCATGTAGTAAGTGGGCATGCTTAAAGGACAGTGACTCTTTCTGTAAGAGGTTGGGATGGTGACACCTGGCTTCCTCAAGGTGACCCATACCTATTTAGAATACCCACGCTTGGTGTTTATACTTAGGGTGTGGTTGCATTTGTTTTGTCTTGAGATCTGGCCAGAAGCAGAGGTGTCCATCTCCTCCAAGGTTACAAGATATCTGAATTCCTGCACTGGCTCCTTTGAGGGCCCAGCCCTGTCTGACTGCCTGTAATATCTCTAACTAACTCAGCTGCCTGTAGCATTCTGACCTTCGGGATCCGGGAACCTGCCTGGCTCAGCTGGAGTGGCCTGGGCCTTCCTTGAGCTCCAGATGATTCAGCTGCAGGATTCAGGCCACCATGACAGCTTCTGACCTGGTCAGTGGAGTTGGCACAAGGGCGAGACCTTTCTCCACAGACCTCTCCACCACAGGTCACCAAGACATTGAAGGTACACAAGAGATTCCTACAAGATGCCTCAGAGGACTAATTCTTTTCATGACTTCGGGCTCCTTCAGAGGAGCCCAGGGCCCCTCCCCTTTCTTTGCCTCTGGCATCCTGTTCCTTGATTAATTTATTTCTTTCTAAAGAAATAAATTTCTTTAAGTCCAGATTGCACTCTAAGGCAGAAGCTCTCAAAGCAGAAACTCTCAAAGAGAACACAATGAAGACCTGAATTCAAATCCCAAGCTTTCCCCCAGATGCTTAGGAAAGGTCAGGGTGAGAAGAGCGGACTTGGGGATTCTGACAGGAAGGAAGGACAGTGTGAGTCTTGTGGGATGAGGGAGGTAGCCTTGTTGGCACGTGGGTGCCATGGGAACACAGCACAGTGGGCTACATGCCCTGCAGGCTCCCTCTAAGATGCATCCTGAATGGACCACAGAAATAGGAGAGAAATAAGACAGGACCACCTGAATCCTCAGTCATCCAGAAACTCAGGAATTTCTGGGAGAACTAGTCCTTTTGGGGGCAGAGTAGGAGGGGTACTGACTTGTGACTCGCACTTGGCCAACCCAAAGAGGGGAACTGAAAAGCCATGAATTTGGCCTGAGCCAGGCATTCCAATGCAATAGATGAGCTTTGGTTGCACGAGACTCTAACCAATTAACTAGTTAAGATGTAAACAACTGACATGTGGACTCACTGTATGAGGGCATTACTAACCCCCATTATTTGCTTTCTTTTTTCTTGCCTTTTTCTGTCACACCCCAAAACACCCCAAAACCCTAGTCTTAAAATGTCACTTATTTTATGGCCTATAGATTACAGTTTAGATGCTTAGTTAGCATTCTAAACAGCAAGTGAACTTTGGTCAAATCCCCAAAAGGCCTCCTCCTCTCCCTTTATTGGCCATAAACATTATAGAAAAGGGAAATAAATAGGTTTATCTCAAAGTAACCAAACTGTCTGGTGCCCACATTCTGTGTGTCAATTAACTAGGTATATAAGAAGGTCTGGTAACATTCCAAAGCAATGATAGTGCTGCAAAAAGGTATTGGTATCCATGGTAACCTCTGACCTTGTGAATTCATACAGGGATATGTAACATAAGAAACCAAAGGAATCAGTGCCAGTCAGCCAGCAGGCAGCAGTTTCAATGGCCTAAACCGACTAACTGGTTTTTGAAATCTCAGTGTCCCATGGGTAACTTTCTTGAGCACACCATAACAGCTGTAGCGAATTGTGGTCTCTGCCTCATTTCCCTTCTATAAATGCAGGTCAGAGAACATTATTAGAATTCTCAACTTTCTCTGGTTCTGAAGGCCGCCTGGCTTGGTTTAGTTTTGTCACCTTTGCCCACATTCTTGCATAATCTCCCTGGGAATTTCTGAGTAATTTTGGCCAGGCTCCAGCAGGGCTATAAAGGCAAACAAGGTAGATGTGGCCCTTTCCTCCATGGAGTGTTGCTGGAAAATGCAAGTGCACACACAGAACAATCAAGAAAGCACAATCATTAGTTACGGGCTGTGAAAAACCAAACAGGTACTGCCTGTTCCCTGTCACCTGGGCAGTGTGTACTGAGGACTGGTGGACTTGCTCCCTTGGGTCATCTCTTGGTCAACATTTAATACCAAATGTGGTGCTGGTCTCATGACAGAATGTGTAACTCTGCATTCTGAGACATCTTGGTTTTTATGTGGGAAGCCAGGTGTATTTGTTAGCAGACCTGAAAATGTTTGCACCAATGAGACATTTCTAAAGAGTCCGAAATGATGCTTATGATAGTCAAGAGTTGCAAGGAAGACAATTACATACAGGACACATAATTTATAGTATTATTTATAATGGCCACCCAAGGAGTCAAATACAAAGAAAGTGCAGGAAATCTGTCTGCAACACTAAAGACCTCAAAAGTCCACCCAAGGGCCTGGATCCCATGGCAATAACCTGCGTGAGCTCAGCTAAAAACCCAGAGCCCACGACAGTGACCCACGTAAGTCTGTCCCATGGATGTGCGCTGGGAAGGCCCAAAGGGCAGCAGTGGAAGCTAGAAAGTCTGTGCCAGCGGGTGAAGGAGCGGAGCCAGCAGGCCGAGGGTTCTGTACTGCATCCAAGAAGCGACACTCAAAATAAGAACCAGGGCTCCCCTGAAAGGTGCCACAGCCGGTGACAGTGAGGTCCCGAGCTTCTCTGACAATGAGAACAACTGAGTACCTATCAGGAAGCCAGAGTGACAAACTTCTGGAGATTAATCAGCACACGTCTTCCCCTCTGGAACCAGAGAGTGATGTTCAGCGTAAGGACCAGAGCTCCCCCAAAGTGCATAGCAGCCATTCTCGGCAACAAGGTCCTGAGCTCCTCCAGTGATAACAATCAAGCTCCTGTCTGGGGAGTCAGCATGACAAGCTCCTCCAGGAGAACCAACAGCTCCAAACAACAGCACTTAGAACTCACAATGCTGCTCCTGCTCTGCAGGTCTCCTTTTCATGCTGGTAACGGTCCAGGCGGACCATCCACGCTCAGCACCGCGCTGACTCAGTTCAGCTGGTGTTTAAGTTGGCCACCAGTTATGAATCCACTACAGTGCCTCTCTGTGACAGGCTGGTATAAAACAATTCAAAGTTGCATCTTAGTGAGGCAGGAGACCAGGGCATGGCAACAGAACCAGGCAGTTGGGCACCACCTGCCAGCTACTGAGACTCTCTTAACCGCAGCACCTGACACCAATCTTCTAGCACGAGAGTGTGACAGGCTGGATCTAATGTCAGAAAGGAGACAGAAAAGACAGCAGTCCTTGCCTCTGCCCCTGCCCTCGTGTTCCTGCGGCTGTCACGGGTGAAGGACACATCTCTTTTTCCTTCGAAGCACCTTTTTCTCCTCAAGCACTTCTTTTCTTTTTTGCCCTAAGCTACATGTTGCTTTTTCACAATCACAAATTGTTCTAATTCATTGAATGGGGGAATGAGAACCCAGAAAGCATGTCCCGTCACTACAACACCCAGCAATGTGACGAAGCCAGCTATGAGGCTTGACAAGGGGAGCCAGGAGGTAAGGCTCTCCGGGCACAATTTCTCTGACTGAAGTTTATGCACTGAGGACTGTCTCTCCCACATCCTCTTCCCGTCCCTTCTCTCGCAGGATGGTGCGGCGAGGCAGGGAGCTAGGAGGTGGTAGAGATTAGGGGAAGCTGGGGACCCTCATCCAGCCAGCGGCGAGGAGAGGACAGCCTGCGGCTGTGCAAGCCCGTGTGCCCCTACAGGCTTGGCTTCTGTGCCTGCGTCCCAGGTCAGGAGGGACCAAGAGGCTCCCCACGGCTCCAGGGCCAAGCTGAGTGTCCGGCTGGGGAGAGACCCTTAGAAAGAGGCCAGGAACCATAGCCAGTGCCCCAACTTCCCTCAGGAATGGGTGGGACAGACTGTACCTGAGCTTAGCGTCCCCAGAGCCTGTGTCCATGGCTCGGGCGAGGGCAGTGGGTGCCATGGGCACAGGACCGTCCCCCACTTTGGCTATCAGGGGAAGTCACTGCCTTTATGATGCTGGTTGCTCCAAGTGTTTGATGACGAAAGATTTGTACAGTGCTTACAAATCTGAAGTCAAAAAAGAATTGTACCTGAAAGTCTGGAGATAGTAGAGGAAGTGTTTATCTCAGGTATTCTCAAGCTTTAAAATTTAATTGCTTTACTTATTAAAAATCATCACTGTAGTTATTTTCCATTGAAATGCCATCTCGCTGTGAATTACCTGTAAATAACCAGGTGCTTCTGATGAAGTAAATATGATTTGTTTCCTGTTTAGTCATGAATGAGGTTTCCTGTGTTTCTATCACAATAATGTGTGTGTGTGTGTTTTTTTTTTTTTTTTGGTCTTTCGAGACAGGGCCTCCCTTTGTAGTGTAGGCTGGCCTTGAACTCACGACTTCCTTTCTCAGTACATCTCTCCCTTTCCCCCGTGCTGTGCTGGATTCAGGCATGTGCCACCACACTTGGATTTTAATTCTTAAGCATAAGTAAACATGACATAAGAATGTAGTATACTGATTTGTGAAAAAAGGCATTAAATGCTATTTTAAGTGTATTTTTATTTGTAAGATATTATGCTCACTGCTCTAATTTGGTGGTGCAAATATTAAGAACTTGCAAGTACTCTTGCTATTCAAAACTAAATGAGAAAAATTGTATAATCATCCTGCTGTTCCAAGCATTCTTGTGCTTCATCGGGCAAGATAATTAAAATTTAGCGATATCTCTGTGAAGTTTTATTCCAAGAATATCTTGGGTTAGTTATTTTATCCTTTCATAGCGGGAGGGATTCAAAGCATTTCCTAACAAAGAGTTGAAAGAGCTTGTTATTTATAGTCTGGAGAACCCTAAGGGACCGAGCGCTCCTCGGCATGTGGTTACTGAGCCCTTCTAGGGATGTGACCATTCAGTCCCGATCCATCTAATGCACCAATAGCCACACTCCACTTCCTTTCCTGTTCACAAGGACTCCAGAGACTTGACCAAGTCCAAAATCCGGAGAGACTTCCTGGGCCTGTTATTTTAATATCATTTGCTCTATTCCTAGTTTGCTGTGTAAGGTAATTGATGTCCTTTTAACCCGTTGTGAATTCAATTTGTTTTTCACGTGCATCTACATCTATATGGATGCCTTACATTATTTCTGTGGCTCAGCTGAGGCATAGTTTGTGGCTCCTGGCTGAACTCTCCTGACAGCGTCAGTGTTTTAAACAACCGTTCCTTGTAGTTGCTTTTGATGTGACGTGCTTCATTTTATCTCTGGGCTCCAGTTCTCAGAAAGAGGCTTCTGAATTTTAAATCTTACATAAAAATGTAGTCTTGTGTGTAATTATTCAAAATTCCGTAAGATTTACATTCATTTGAAACATTTGTTTCAAAATGGTTAGCGGAGGGTCTCTAGGAAGCCAAGAGTTGTATCAAGGTATTCTCGGAATTTGTCCCACCAATCGTGATCTCAGATCCAAAATGAGTAGATGCTTTCAAAATTCATAAAGTGTGAAATATTTTAAGAGTTTTACTGAATATCACATGTTTAATTTTTGCACTTAATAGAAAAGAACAGGTTTGGGCACTACAGATCAGTGTCACTATCTGAAAAGAGAGTTTCTAATGCCCTGGTATCTATTGGCAAAGTCTGAGCAAATGTAAGCGGTACTACGCCATGCGATGGTCCTGGGTTCATTTTACAGCACACCCTGCACCGGACAGAAACAGAGGAGACAAGCAAATTAATGAGAGCCCTTCTCGGTCCTCGTTGCAGTCCAGAAAGTTGTATTTGTAATCCCAAAGAAAAGTCATTGGAATTCTAGTGAGTTAATTCCAATCTAGCACTTCTAGTGTAACCCATGGGGAGAATAAAGACACTAAAGCATATTCGTAGTTGTGGGGAGTCCAGGGGTCCTAGATCCAGCTAGAATGATGGCTAACCAGAACAAAGGCCGTGATCCAGGCCAAACCCAGGTTTTATTAGTTCGTCAAGAGGGCACGGGCTCAGGGATGAGACTGTAGTTGTGCTGGGAAGTGCATGAGTGCAGTGAGCTGGGTAGGAGGCCTGGAATTACCTCTGCAATATGCAGAGAGAGAAACATGGAGAAAGAGTAACCTGTACAGCACAATTCGAGGCAGTATCTAATGTGTCAGTTAGTGCTTCAGCTCTGATATGTAATTTTTCATGCCATGAGATGTCATGGCCTCTTCCCGAGGTTTAATCCCAGGTGACAGTGGAAAGCGTGGCTCTCTCCTGCCAGCTCACACATGCTTTTTGGGAGCTTCAAGGACTACCTGGGCTAGACCGATTTCATTGCTTAAAGATGAGGGTGTGAGGAAAAGTCTTAGCCAGCTCTGTACATATCAGTACATGAAAATAGGGCCTGGTTAAGCCAAAATGGAGATAACTGCCCTTCTTTCAAGGAGAGTCGTGCAGGTGGTCCTCCACAGCAAATGAGGCAAATGAGGCAAGGTCTAGACACTACCACCCGACTCCCCCAGGGAGTTGTTTCAGCTTCGGGAAAAAACCCTGAAGGGCTACTAGATTATCCATATTTTGAAAAGTCGTGGCCACTGTATTTGTTAATTTCTTGCAATTTAAAGGTACAAAGGGGTTTAACACATTCATAATGGAGCTATCATTTGTCTGTCATGCAGCTCTGATATTTTAGCTTATGTTATATAGCTAATCTGTGCATACTCTATATGCTAAAACAAAACTACTGTTCTTCATAGCTAGATGATTAAGATCAGTGATAAATGTTTTAATTTTATTGGTATACTTTTGACATACATAATGATCACATTCATCAGAGAATTTGTACCTGTACATAATATATCTTCATTCTTCTTTTATTTCCATTCCTATTCCCTCCCTTTAACCCATCTTCTTCTTTACAAGAGCTTTGTCTCCAATTTTTTCCTTCTATTCTTCTCTTTTCCCTTCCCCTTGTGAACATTTTCTTCCTATTTCTCAATATCTATCATCCATTTTTGTCTTTATGTACCCTTTCAGTTTCTTACACAAGAGAAACAATGCAACATTAGACACATGTGTCTGCCTTATTTCACTACCAAGTGTGGTCTCAAGGTGGATCCATTTACCTAAAAACGTCTCAAGTGTATCCTTTATGGCAGAGTAGTAGTCTACTATAATTAGGTCTTTGATACATTCTGATTTTAGTTTAGTGCACGGTTAGAGATGTGGGGTGAGGTTTAATCTTCAGCATGTGGAAAGCCAGTTTTCCCTGCACCACTTATTAAAGGGCTATCCTTCTTCCAGTGAAGATGTTCGGCCCCCTTCTCAAATATACGGTAGCTGAGTGTATCTAGAGTTGTTTTTGTATCTTACTGTGTTCCATTGATCCTGAGGTCTGTTTTTTTTGCCAGTACCATGTTGTTTTTATCATAGTAGCTTAAGTCAGGGCTTGTGATGCCCCTACCTTGCCTTTGTTGCCTAGAATTGCTTTTAGTATGTTTTAGTCATGGTTAGTCAGGGTTTAGTCAGTTATAACACAAGATATACGAATGTATAAGAAATTGCAAGATTGGCTTATGATGGTCAGCCACAGAGTCCCATGAGGAAACATGCTGAGGGTGTCTGCAAGGCAGAGGCCGAAGGATTCAATCCAAGGTCTGGAGTTCACTGCAGTGTCCTGTGCAAGTCTGCACCAGCAGGCTGATGGGTCTGCGACAGAAGGCTGAAGAGTCCACAGTAGAAGCCAAAGAGCCTGCCCTGGAAGCCAGGAGATGATGTCCAAGCCAGTTGAAGACTGGAACTCCTCCAAAGAATAGAAACTCATGCGTCCTTCCTCTTTCCCTTTTATATCATCCAGGCAATGAGGCACTCTGGGGGAGGGGTCTTCTACAGCCTAGGGTGTACAATTGCTAAAATGATTTAGTTAAGCTTCTAAATGTCTCGAGTTGATGCAATCAATCAATCACTACAATATTCTAGGTCTCTTCTCATTCCAAATGAATTTTAGGACTGTTTTGTCTACACCTCTGAGTTATCCTATTGGTATTTTTATTGGGATTGCATTAAATCTATATAACCATTTTGGGAGTATGTTGTTTTCACTATATTTGTTCTTCCTTTCCAAGAACAAAAGATATCTTTCCATTTTGTGATATTCTCTTTGATCTCCTTTTTCAGAGTACTGTAGCTTTCAATGTAAAGGTCTTTTACTTCCTTCATTAGATTGATTCCTAAGTATTTCATTTTTCTTGATGCTATGGTGAAAAAGGCATGTTTCCCTTAATTTTTCTCAGTGAGTTTGTTTTTTGTATACAGCAATGCTATTGATTTTTGAGTACCAATTTTTTATTCAGCCGTGCTGTTAAATTTGGTTATTCATTTTCAGAATTTTTTGGTGGAATTTTTGGTATCTTTTGTGCAGAATATGTCATCTACAAAGAATACTTTAAACTTCTTTCTTTCCTGTGTTTATTCCTTTTCTTTCTTTCTCTTGTATAATTGCTCTAGCTAATGTTTTCAGAACTATATTGAGTAGGAGTGGTGATAGTGGACATCCTTGTCTTGTTCCTGATTTTAGAGTAAAAGTTTTCAGTTTTTGAATATTTAGTATGATGTTGGCTGTTGGTTTGTCATAGATGACTTTTATCAAGTTAAGATAAAGATCTTCAATTCAAATTTGCTATAAGGTTTTTACCACAAATGGGTGTTGGAGTTTTGTCAAATGCTTTTTCTGTGTCTATTGAGATGATCATCTGGTTTTTGTCTTAGTTCTGTTAATCTGTTCTGTTAACCATCCTTGAGTTGAATCCCACTTGGTCATGGTGTATAATCTTCTTGCTGATTTGCTGCATTCTGTTTGCCAGTGTCTTATTAAGGATTTTGCATCTATATTCATTAGGGAGATTGGCCTGTAGTTCTTTTATTTTGGTTGGATCCCACCCTGCTTTTGGTATCAGGCTAATGCCTGCTTCCAGGAATGACTTTGGGAGTACTGCTTCTCTTTCAATTTCATTAAAGAGTTTGAGAAGTAGTAGCATTAGATCTCTGAATTTCTTTTTTTTTCTTTTCTTTTTTTTTAAATTTTATTTTATTTTATTTTAAAAGGGGGTAAAATTAAACACAACAAAACAGAACAGAATGGGACATAAGAATGCATAAATTTCAAAGCTAGACAACCAAAGATCTTCACTATCTGTCATATTGTCTCTTGTTTTCTTCCAAATGGTTGTCCTTATCCTTGCATATGGAGAGCTCATACTAAATAACATAGCCAATCTTTTCACAAGATGTGTAGTTCACTGGTTCCCACTTGCTAGGCCGGGGGGAGGGGTGGGCACGGGATGGGGGGCAGGACAACATGAGATGTCTGATTCTCAGCCCACACGCAGGCAGGATCACAGTCACCCCCAGAGACGGGAAGAGTTCCTTGTTCTCCTGGCACCCCAAGTCAACCGCATGGTGC
>PVJX010019111.1:0-35414 GCA_004027295.1 Dolichotis patagonum
GGTGGGGTGCTGGAAACAAGTGCTTGCTGAACCTCTGGCTGCATCCTGTGGTTTTGTTTGTCTTTGCTCATCTGGCCCCTCTCACCAAAGTGTCAGGTCCTGGACTGTGGTGACAGCAGCTGCTGTTGACAAATCATCAGCCCTGTGCTAACACCTTAACCAGATGACCTCGCTGGCTGCTTCTAGAAACCGCCCCCCCCCACATGGTACACTGGCTCCATTTTCCAGATGAGGAGACTCACCTTGAGATAAGAGCCAGTGCTTGTGACGTTCGGGTCTGCCTTGTCATCTAGCCACACCTGCCTGGCACCATGTGAGGTAATTGAGTGTGTTCTCTAGGAGGACATGGCATCTGCAGCTCCTGGGGTCTTGAGAGTGGGCAGAAACCAGCTCTGGCACCTGCTCTCCGACTGCATGCACTCCTCGTTCCTCTTTCTGTGGTCAGAGCCTTTTCTTCCTTTGGCCTGGTCACAGGCCACACAAGCCAGGGCATCCTGCCGGCCAGCCAGGTTCCCCAGCCCAGGTGCTGGGCCGGGGCAGCTCCTGCAGGCAGAGCTAGGCTCCTGCCTCCTCCCTGTCAAACAGGGGCTGCAGGAGGTCAGCTCACCCCAGGGGCGGGCATGGGGCTTGGTCCAAGGGGCTGGGCCCTGCAGACACAGCTGGGCATGGCCTCCTGCACAGTCTGACCCCAGAGGCTACGTCCTTGCTGGCTCACTTTTCCTGTGATGAGAAGGTGTGCTCCCGAGGCAGAAGATCAGCAGTGTCTTTGGGTGCACTTTGGGCGCCCCTAGAATGCTGCATGCCTTCCAGCCAAAGGCCGTGTGATAGGACAGTCTTGACACCTGTGCCCGGGTGGGGTGAGTCTTCACTCACAGGCTTGGATATATTTGCATTGTGGTTCAGGTGCTGACAGGCTCATTGTCCAGAAAGGGAGGAGGGGAGGAGTGTGAGAAGGGTGGCCAGCGAGCAGACAGCAGAGCAGACAGCAGCATTGCAGCGGGAGGCCTGAGAGAGAGGGAAAGGAGATACACCCACACCACCGGAAGAGAGGACAGGGTGGGAGGGGCGGGACAGACACTGGGTGAGAGGATATTGGACACCTCAAGCTGTACCACAAGTGCAGCCACCCTCCCGCCCCCAGACCCGATGAGGTGGATGCTGATGGGGTGGGTGCGGTCTGGCTGCCGTAGCCTCTCCTATGGGAAGATGCAAGGGGTGACTGTGCCTGTTGTCGAGGAAGTGACAGAGGCTGAGGTATCAGAGGCAAGTGGGTGGGGTGGCTGAGAGCAAGGCTTGAGGAGCTGCAGACTCTCAGGCTCTTGACTTTGTTGTCAGTGTGGCCCTCAGTAGCCTTCCTTCATTTCTGGTGCCTTATCTCCCGCGCCCCAGGACAGTAATTCCTACCTCGAGGCAATGTGTGTGCATTTTTGCTATTGTTCTTTAGAATTTACTCTTAAAAGTTGTCTGTCACCCAGCTGGGACCAGGTGTTTTGCATGGGCTGAGCAATGGGGGGACCAGGGATTGAGACCTTGACTTCTCCTTCCATCCGGAAGCGTATGCCTGCTGCGGAGCTCTGCGACAGACAGAAGGGCTCGCGTGACCTCCCTCAGCTCTGTCCCCGGAGACATGGACAACGTGGGCGGCTTCTGGCTCCATGTGTCTCTGTAACGGGATCTTCTGTCATCTGAATGCTTGGGAAGTTGAGTGGGTGTGAGGGTAGTGGCCACTGTGGCCTCTCTGGAGCACCAGAGAGCAGCCTCTAGTCCTGTGCTTCCCTGCTAGGAGGGGCAGAGAACAGTAGCTGTGTCACCCAGCAAGCCACCAGCACCAGGGTCCCTCAGCCATGGCAGCCTGTCCTGAACAGGCACCTTTCTGGGATACAGTGTGGCCCCATCCTTCTAGGGTGGCTCTCTGGAGGGAAGGCAGTGGGCACTTGTCATTTCTCACAACAAGGCAGCAGATGTGTCCCTTTGTAGATGTTTACCTGAGACCCCACAGTGACATCCTAGACTCAGGGAGTGCTTGTTGTAGGATAGTAAACAGCAAATGGGATGCAGCTCATGAAGAGATAGGGCAAGAGAAGAAGCTTTAGAAAGGGCAGGGAAGGCTTTTCAAAGAGGTGACATTGAAAAGAGGCCTGATTGACAGCGGGACTGTGGAGAAAGCAGTTGCAGGCCTGGAGGCGGGAGCCCTCATATCTGAGGGGAGGGGACAAGCTGTGTCCTCAGCAAGGGAGGCCTTGTCCTGGGCTGCCTGGCTTAGTGCAGGGGACAGAAGGGGCAGACGAACTCTGGGCAAAGCATGACATGGTGGCTGTAAGCTGACGTGCTGACCTTACATCTGCAGAGCGGGAAGGTGGAGGAAGTAGACTTTTCTTCCTGTTACGGCATCCGGGGTCTCCATGCACATGCTCACAAGGCCTCCTGTCCCCAGCTGGTACGGTTCTGAGCACATTGCAGGTATCAGTGCCAACCTGGGTGGGCATGGTCCCAGCCTCCCCACACAGGGCAGGGACAGGCCAGGGACTGCAAGAGGAAGGACTTGGGGTTGACCTGGGTGCCTGCAGCCCTGTGCCTCCCTCAGAGTCAGCGCTAGTGATTGTCATTGTGGACATGACATCATGTAGACCAGCGGTTGATGGCCAGAAGCTGCCAGGGAAGATTTTGCTTCCCAAACCCTGTACTTTGCAGCCTTCTTGCACTGTGTTACTGAGCAGGGTGGAAGGAGCCTGCCCAGCTGCTCATCGGGAAGAGTAACTTGCCACCACTGTCCTCTCACTGTCCCAAGGAGTCACAGGCAGAGGCTCTTCAGAAAGGGCAATCTGATAGAAACCCAGACTTGGCCCTCTACCCGCCAGCCTATAGAGCTATAGACACTCCTCTGTCTGAGCTTGACATCACCACCTTAGATTGCCAGGCCTCCCGGCTTAGTACAGCTGTCCCTCAGAGAACCCTGGGGACTCCAACTCTGGCAAGGAGAGGTTCCTGGGGCAGAGGGCTGGAAGCTGGGCCAGGCAACCTGAAGGCCACAGTGGCTCGTCAGTGAAAGAAGAAGGTTCCTTAAGTGTATGGTCACCTAGGTTGTTACCTCTCGGGACTTCCTCTTATTTTGTGTTGGGTTGGGTTTCCTGGCCATCCCTCCTGGGGTGCTGTGGGGCTTCAGTGGAGCCCCTGAAGGGGCTGCCTGAAGTGGTGCCTTGGAAATATTGCCTGCCTGTGGGCTTCTGCCCGGGTCATGGCTTGAGCTGGAGACCAAGGTTCCTTCTTCCTGCTCCCACTGTGTCTGGGTTCTTTGCCAGCCTCCTTTCCCTGTGCTGTCCCTCCACGTGGACACATGGCCCGGGCCTTCCCACCTGCAGCTCCCCTTCACCGAGTACCTGCTGGGCCATGTACTAGGGAGTCCCCAGGGTGGCTGCCACCAAGGCAGGCCAGGCTTTGTAGTGGAGGTGTCATGGAGGAGGTCTGAGGTGACCTAAGCCATCAGTCCAGGATATGAGCCAGGTTTCCTTCCCAGGACAGAGGCCACCCCAGGTCCCCAGGACAACAGCTCTGAGCAGTCACTGTCAGCCCCTCCCCGTTTAACTGTGTTCATAAAGAGCGTTTTCAAACAGAAGTAGTATGAACCCAGTGTACCGACTTTCCTGCCTGAGTAACAGCCAGTGTATGACCAGTAACTTTTTCCTGTGCCACCTCTGCCTCCACTATTTTACAGCCAATCTAAGATACTGGTCTTAGATCTGTTTTATTTGTATCTTTTTTTGACTTGCTTCTGAAACGGTGCACAGAACAGCACCCGGGTGACACCCACCTCCCAGGCGCCACAGCGAGGTCCAAGAGGCTGGTAAGTAGCCAAGCACACTGAGTGCCGAGTACCCACAGGGGCTTGGCTTGGGCCTCTGGGGGCTTCATGGGCACCATCTGTGGCAGGTCCAGCCCTGGACCCATGGTCTGGCTTTGAGTGGACATCACCTGCCTGAGAACTGCCTGAGAAGCTGGCTGAGTAGAGCTGATGGTGGCTGCGCCCCAGGGGCTCAGATTTCTGGCCCAAGGCAGCTTGGAGGTGAGAAGAGGCCAGCGAGGTTCTGCAGAGGCCAGCAGTGCTGCAGTGGTGGTGGCCTTGACTTGAGTGTGAACCTCCTCAGGCTCTGTCCTGTCTCTGGCCCCTGAGTGGGCCCAGGGGAGTGGTGACACTGTAGGAGCCACAGGCAAAGATGTGTGATGTGCCGTGCTCCAGGGTGGCACTGGGCTAAGGGTACTTCCTGACCTTGTCACTTGTGCTACCTGGTGCTGGGTGCCCTTCCCTCATTCACCCAGTGGCCCAGATCACCTCAGGGCCTCCTGCCTGCCCTTCAGGGTCTGGGACTCTTGGCCCCACCCTCACATAACAGGTATTCACCCAACAACTATTGCCCCTGTAAAGGCCTGCTGGGGGCACTCGGGTGAGAAGTGGAAAGGTTCTCCCCTCATTTTAGCATAAGCACCCCGGGGGAGGTTAGCAAGCTTCCCCTGGGGTCACGAGAAGGGAGCAAGGTGCAGGCGTGGATGATCACAGAGGGTGGTCAGGCCTTTGGGAAGGTGACTGAAGCAGTGGGTCCAGGTGGCTTTGTCGCCAGTGGGGATTGAGACTGAGTAATATGCCAGCTCCTATTTTGTGCTGTGAACGCGTACTTCTCCTGTTTGTAAGCTTTGCAGTCTTGGGGCTTTCCCTGTGCCCACTCCTCATGCACAGCCCTGGTGCCCCAGATCCTGGAACCCCAACAGAGAATGACAGATCCCACTGCAGCCTCCCTGTCTGCCTGAGTTTCTGGGTTTCTCCAGGTTGTCTGCCCGGCCTGAAGTTGGGAGCCTGAGGACCTCAGGTACCAGGGTGGGACAGGGACTGCCCTAGCTTTGCTTTCCCTCTGCCTCTCTGAGCCACACGGCCACTGTGGATCCTGGGGTGCGGCTGAGATGGTCCCGGCCCTGTGCCATGGCAGAGGGCTCCACAGAGCAGGGATGTGGGACCCTTAGGTGAGCAGCATGGGCGGAGCGCAAGGTAGCAGTGGATGTGAGGAAAGAGCCGCTCACTCGCCAGGGCAGTCCTGGGCAGCCACCCCACACGAGCCCCTTTTTCTGCCTACTCACCCTGCCTGGTGTCTTCTCTCTGTGGCCCCATGTCCTGGGCAATGTTGGGGACACAGTGCAGGCACAGACTCCCCCCTGCTGTCTTCTGGGGCTCACACCCAGGGACAGCTCAGAGCTAGCAGAGCTGAGACCACAGGCGTCCAGAGGGTGGGGCCTGACCTGGCTTGGGGAGTCTTGCTGGGGGAGGGGACACCTGACTGTGAGCCGAAAAAGAAGTAAAAGCTGAGAGTTTGGAACAGGCAAAGGGGAGAGCGGGAGGTGCCAGGCAGCCTGGGGAGGGCAGTGGTGCGGCTAGAGACCGCGCCTGCCCCAGGCAAGTCCCAGGCCGCTCAGTGAGGCACTGGAGGGCCTGAGAGCCAGCTCCACCCAGCTGCCCTTCCGAGCGGGTCCACACTTGTGTGCTTCTCCCTCAGTATCTAAGAACCCTGGAAGGTAGGGCTGGGGGGACAGCCCCTCACCCAGTACCGGCACAGAGCCGGACACACAGGAGGCTTTGGAAGTGTGTAAAGAACAAGTGGCTGATGGAACCCAAGGCCAACTCAGAGTCCTAGAGCAGTTGGGAAACCTCCTGGGCTAAGGGTAGAGGAGTCCTGGATAAAATGGTGTCAGGTGTGGCTGGATCCAGGCCCTTGACAGGGTCCTTGGGACTTTGCCTGTTTCTCTGTCTCTGAGCTCAGCTTTCTTCTGAGTTGGCTTCTTGCTTGGGAGGCTGTCTCCACTGGGCACATGTCAGGGTGGCTCTGGAAAGCAGGCTAGGAGAGTATTCTGAGTCACCATGGAACTGGCCAAATACAGTTTCCTAGGACTCTTCTTGGTCCCAGCCAGTTACTGTGACAGGGCTTTGGACAGGGCATCTCTACTAGAACCTCAGGAGAAAAAAGCAGGGACTGAGACTCTGTGACAGTCCTGTCCAGGGTTCCCACGTTAGCCTGTGGGTGACGGGGAGAGTGGGCCAGGCAGGTCTGAACCAGCTGGTCCTTCCACAGGTAGGGCGAGAATTCGCACACTCTGTGGGGCTGGGTGGTGATGGACAGCCACAGCTCACACCGAGCAGGGGGCAGTGGCCATTCACAAACCCTGAGGTGAGGGTGGGCAGGCTGAGCCGGCATCCCAGGCGCCCCTTTGTCCTGAGACCCCGGCCGGTCACTTCCTGGCCAAGGCAGGCAGGACAAGGGCGAGCGGCCTCCTTGTGGGGCACAGTCGCGGCAGGTGGTTGGTGGTGTTTCCACGTGCCAGGCACAGTGCTGAGCCCCAGGGATTCTCTGCTGATGCGGTGGCCAGGCCCAGGGAGGTCACAGGGCAGGGCCTGGGAAGAGCCTCCCCCCGGCCTGGCTCCTGTGGCAGGGATTCAGCTTTGTATCTCCTCACCCCACCTGTCTGGCCCAAGAATTCAGGAAAACACAACAGCTGTTTACCTTCCTCTTTGATGTTATATAAATAATACCGACTTCCGTTCTCTGCAGAAAATCCCCTCTCCGTCCATTGGGCCTCTGCACTTCTCTTTTCCACCTGTCTTGGCAACTCCTCACTCAGCAACCCTATTGCCTTTCCCACTCCTGCTTCAAAGCCACATTTGCCCTCATTTTGTCCCAGGCCTGTCCCATGGGTCCAAGTCCTATTAGCTTCCAGCCTTGGTCCTCTGGAAGCAGAGCCTTCTGGGTTAGCATTGCCAGGAGCCTGGCCTCCGAGAGCAGCCAGTGGAGGGACCGGGCAGGGGAGGGAGTTGGTTTTTCTTTGTACAGAAGTTTTGAATAGTAATGCCTGGGTGTGCCTAGTATCCAGAAGACGGGCTGGGAGTGAGTTCAGTGTAGAGTGCTTGCAGGCACGCTCAAGGCCCTGGGTCCCCTCTCCAGTATGGGGAGGCCAAGGGGGTTTCTTGAGTCTGTCACAGGGCTTGGCAGATTACAGCCCAAGCTGGCCCCCCAGGGTTTGTAAATGAAGTTTTATTGAGCATGTCATGGGCTTAAGTACTGTCCGTGGCTGTTTTCTTGCAGTAAAGATCTTGTCCTCCAAAGATTAAAGTGTTTGCCACCTAGTCTTTTAAGATATGTGATCCTAGGTGTGGCTCTGTGTTTAAACTCTGGTCAGAGCAGGTCTTGGTGGTGCTGTAATCCCAGCGCTTGGGAGGCTGGGACAGCCTGAGTTACATAGTGAGCTCAGGGCCAGCCTGGACTGCATGCCAAGACCCTGTCTCAAAAAACCAAAAAAAGAGTCAGGTCGGACCTGAGTTTTCAGTCTCTTCCCTTTCTGCCGCCTTTTTCTTCATCATTGTCATCATTGTTGTCTTTTTCTTTTTTTTGGTACCAGGATTCAAATTCCGGACCGCACACTTGCCAGGCAGAAGCTGCACTGCTCAGCTACATCCCCAGCCCTTCTATCTCTGAGCTTCCGCTCTGAAAGGCAGATACCAAAAAGGTCTCTTGTGGTGACTGGGGGGCTGTTGTAGGTGTGAAGCAGAGTGCTGGGCCTGGACTGCAGGCAGGAACTCTGTGGATGGGGTCTGTTTTCACTGTTTAAGAGCCGCTAAAACCCAGGGTTGGTGAGCTGGCACCATCCAGTGTGGATGGATGATCACAGGGAACACCTTGCTGCTTACTTCTGGGGCGCGGGCATGAAATTCGTACAGAGGGGCCAGCCCCTCTCTGCTGTGCCCCCAACACAGCAGAGCAGCACTCCTGTCGCCAAGCCTGGGTTTGAGTGTGGTTGCTGTCACATAACTGGGGGTTTATTAAAACCTGGGCTCTAACTGGGAACTCAGCGCTCAGAACTTGGCATGCTCAGCCAGCCCTTTGAAGGTCCCTTTCACGCAGTGGCTGCTGGGATACAGAATGGATGTTCAGCCAGCATGGCCGGTAGGAAGCAGGTGGGACACCCCTGCCTGGGCGCTCACTCCATGCAGCTTCCTGCGTGTGACCCTGTGACTTTCCTTCCAGACTGGCAGGGGTGGCCCGAGTCCCCACTGCCCTCTAGAATCCAGGCTGTCCTTGCATCTTGTGGACCCCTCTGCACCTGTGTGCACATGTGAGGCTGACGTCTCTCCTCCTGTCACCCAAAGCCCAGCATCGGCATCAGGTTTCTCTGGTCCCTTTGTGAGAGCCACAGCGGAGAGAGAGGGCTGCTTCTGTCTGGGAGGGCAGCTTCTGTCTGGGACTCTGGCACAAGTGTAGGGTGAGCTGCAGCGCCCCCTGCAGCCGGGTGCTGCCTGCAGGGGGGCAGGTGCTGCTGCAGCTCTGTTTGCCTGTCTCCCAGGTCTAGGGCGCCCACAGTCCCCACTACCCTGACTGCCCTTCAGGCCAGCCAGCGTAGCGTGAGAGAGGAGGCGGGTTCCTGTTTCAGAGGAGACAGGCCTGGGCGTGTGTGCAGTCCTGCCATCCCTGGCTCTGGCTGGGCAGATGGCTGCTTCCCTTTATAAAGGGAGGCGTGATGATGCCCATCTCCTGGGATCACAGAGCTGGAAGTGAAATTGGGTGTGGAAGGTGCTCAGTGTCATGCCTTACTCAGAGTAAGTTCCTGAGACCTGAAAGGGGATACCACCCCAACCCTCGATCATCTTCTCCTCCATTTGCTGACTGGGCACTGGCACTGATGTCCCTTATCACCTAAGTCCCAGCAGCTGTCCCTTTCACATGGAAAGTGCTATCTGGTGATTGCAATGTGGCCCGTCCTCTAGGCCATTACCCTGCAACTCCATCTCTAAGGAAAGTTTGAGGGTTTATTTTTTTTAGTTTTTAGACAGGAACTTGTTACATAGTCCAAGCGAGCATTGAACTTGATAGATGGTTCAGGCTGGTCTTCAACTCTCAGTGATCCTCCTGCCTCAGCCTCCTGAGTGCTGGGATTACAGTCATGTGTCACCACACCTGGCTGTAGATCTGCTTCCCAGCTCTGTCTCTGTCTCTGTCTCTGTCTCTCTCTGTCTCTCTCTCTCTCTCTCTCTCTCTCACACACACACACACACACAGTCTCCCCCACCCGTTAGGCAGTCATTCGAACTTTAGCCTTTGCATAAGTTAGGACTGGACTTCAGCACAGATATCCGAGGCCTGCCCTGATTCATATACATGTGTACCCAGAGGCCCCTTGCATATGTGTGTGCACCCCTTGCATGCCAGCTTGTGTCCCCACCCCCATGTGGTTGGTCACACAGCACAAACTACTGTTTACTTGTCCTGGACCCCGTGGGGTACCAGAGCTGCTTCCAAGGAAGGAGACTGGGTGGGAATCTCCAGGGGAGTGCTGGAGCTGGCGACACACTGACACATTAGGGCCTAGTAGCAGGGCACAGGGCACAGGGCACAGGATTTGGCCAGCAGCCTGGTGTGAGTTGGGAGCCAGTATTCTGGCCCCCTAACCCACTTCCCAAGTCCCCACTTCGAGACCTCTGTGCACAGGATTTGGCCAGCAGCCTGGTGTGAGTTGGGAGCCAGTATTCTGGCCCCCTAACCCACTTCCCAAGTCCCCACTTCGAGACCTCTGTGCAGGGTGGACCGAGTACAGTGCTGCATGGTGAAGCCCTGCCAGCGCCCCAGGGTATGCTGGGGGGCAGTGATGATTGGAGCCTCAGTCCCTGGGAGCCACAGCTGTGCCCTTCACCACTGTACATCCTGCCTTGGTACCTGGCGCTGGAGTCCCCAAACCCCGATGAGCCTCTGCCCTCTGTGCTGCTCCTCGACCCACGCCGAGTGGCTGGGGGCCTGCTCCTGCCGCCACTGTTTCCCTGGCTGGCTCTGTGGGGTAGGGGCTCATTCCACAGGGTGCTTAAAGGGACACAGACCTACCCTGCTGTCGAGTTCTATCTGGGAGGTGAGGGTCCTGCCATGTCCCCCAGTTCCGGGACCTTATTCTTTCAGAGACTTCAGTGATTACCTGGAAACCATGACTGACAGGTCGGTACCCACTTCCCCCACCCTTGCTGTGGTGATTGAATCCAGGGCTTTAACGCTGAGCTACGTCCCCAGCCCTTTTTCATTGTTTATTTCAAAACAAGGGCTTGCTGTGTTGCCTAGTTGTCCAGGATGGGCTCATACTTAGAATACTTCTGCCTCAGCCTCCCAGGGTACTGGAATTAAAAGCACGTGTCAGCATGCCTGGCCCCCTACATTCTCAAGCAGGACATGGCATGTCATGTGGACTCTTGCACAGATCATAGGAGTCATTGGACAGTGACAGGGCATTGATGGCCCAGAGCCTGCCCCCAGCTTCCTGTGTTATGCTGGGCCTGTGCCCTCCTCTTCCTGCTGAGGTACTGGGTGCGAAGAGCCGTGCAGGGCATCACACGCACACACACATACACGTACAGGTGCACGCACTTGCACGCACCTCACTTGGACCCCTCCCAATGTAGCCACCTCTCCACCTGCTGGGTGCTGGGGGGCCAGGTGTGTTCACACAGGAAGTGCCTGAGGGCATGGGTGCTGCTGTCTCTTTCCCTGCCTGCCTGTGCGCCGCCTTCCTGCCATTCCCCTCATTGGTTATTTTCAGTGTGATACTTCAGTCT
Source organism: Dolichotis patagonum (assembly GCA_004027295.1). NCBI lineage: Eukaryota > Metazoa > Chordata > Mammalia > Rodentia > Caviidae > Dolichotis > Dolichotis patagonum. Next base: position 10,622 of record PVJX010019111.1, read on the forward strand.
CATCCCTTAGCCATAGCATGTGTGAAATCCTATCCATAAATACTGATAATGAGCTGGGCGCAGTGGTACATATCCATAATCCCAGCACTTGGGTGGCTGAGACAGGAGGATCACCTCAGGTTTGAAGTCAACCTGGGGTACATAGTAAGTTCAAGGTCAGCCTGAACTACATAGCAAGACTGTATCCCCCCACCCCCCAAAAAATCGATAGTGAATTCTGGTTAACATAGGTATCCACCCAGAGCCCAGGTGTGGATCATGCTGCTGTCACCACGTGCAGGCCCCAGGCAGTGGACCAGCTCGGAGCCCCTGCTCTTGTTACTGTACTGTGTCTCAGCCTCAGAGGAAATTAACAAGATACAGTTGTCGCCCTGGTGGCTCAGTTTCCCTCTTGTAACCAGGTGGGCAGACCGACATCCTTGGGCTCAGGCTGTGGCTGTAACTCAGGCGAGGCTGGTTCTGAACCCTGCAAGTGCCCAGCAGAAGGGTGGGCAGGCCGATGGTGGCATGAGTGGCGCAGAGGTGGCCTGGGGAGAAACCCACCACTCGCATCACTGGAGCTTGGGTTGGAAGAGTGAACTTGGCAGCACTCAGAAGTGACACACTTCTTCAGCTGCGTGACCACCCTTCGCCTGTCTCTGGCTCCGTCCACTCAGAGAAATGGGTTCTCAGGAACCACAGGGATCGTTGTTTGCGTTTGGGTGGGGAAAGAAGGCCCAGTGAGGGGAAGATGACAGCGGGTGGCTGGGCCCAGGATGGCGCCTGGGCTCTGCGTTCTGGTTCCTCCTGCCTCCCCTCCCTCCCAGCCACTCACAGAACTAATGCTGTTTTGTTTGTTCATGGTGCTGGGGCCTAAACCCGGTGTGTGCTGCGAGCCGCTGTACCGCTGAGCTACTCCCAGCCCTCAGTCATTCTGGAACCTACTGTCAGTGCAGCCCTGTGCTGAGCAGTGCCAGGGACATGATGGTGACCAAGATAGTCTCAGAGCAGCACCTGTCCCCAGGTCATGATGGCCCAGTGGATGGGAATGGGATGCCAGATCTCAGCACTGCAGGAGCCAGATGGAGAGTGAGCCCGGCTCAGGCAGTCCGGGAGGGCTTTGAGTGGGGGGTCTGTTGGTGCTGAGCACCTCAAGGAGGGGCAGGCCAGAGGTCCCCGAGCTCTAGAGACTGCTGTGAGTCTGGTCCCTGCAGACAGTGCGGGAGCTGAGAGCGGCCGGCGATGGTAACTGCAGGTCGTGTCAGCCCATCCGGTGAGATTGAGCCGGGGGCCCAGCAAGACCATTCACTGTGTCTGACCAGGGCCTTGGTTCTCAGCCCTTCACATCAGTAAATCCTGCAGCCTCTTCTCAGAGTGGTGATCTTCCAAGCCAAGAGATAAAATAAGGTTGCAAAGGACGCCAGTTAACAGAGTGCGCTAAACACCTTTAAACTGGTAGTGTCTGCCCCTCTGAGGGGACACGTGAAGTGGTTGGCTGTTGTGACAGTGCTGGCGACTGCTGTTCTCAGCGTGGTAAAGAGGCCCCTCCCCTCATACTGTGGCAGGCATGGGTGTGGCTGGACCCCCCAGTCTCCCAACGGCTACCTTCCAGGGCAGGGCCAGCTTCTGTCCCGTGCAAAACCCCGGGCGACCAAGCAGGTGGGCCATTGTCAGAGTGTCCCCCGCATCCTGCAGCAGCTGGCCCCTCAGGATGCTGCCAGTCACCTGCAGCTGCTCTTGAGGCTCCTGGCAGCCCCACCCCTTCTTCAGCCTCCGAAGAAGTCAGGGCCCTGCTGACCTCCCCAGCTCCCATAATGGCATCTTTAACCACACAGCAGCTGAGCACCCCACCCTGCTCTCGGTGCAGTAAGGAGAGTTCTAGGCTAGATGTTGCCCTCTGTCCTCCGGCTGGCCGTGGGGGTCCATTGCCCCTTTCTTGGGCCTGGTTTCCTCCCAGAAAGTGGAATAGGAGTGCTTGCCCTGTGTAAGGGTGGCTGGAGATGACAGGGTGGTAGCAGGAAAGGGTGGGCCAGAGTTCTCTCTCTGGCTGTTCCCTGCATGCACCATCACCTCCATGCCATCTACTCTGGCACCCCAAAAGTCTTGTATTCAGGTCTGACCCTCTGCCTATCCTGCCCCTTAGCTTTTTCTTCCTTCTCTACCGGTCACCTTGGGAAGAATCTAAACTCTAGTAGCCAGAAACTGAAACCAAGGGATGGGATATATAGCTTAACAGCACGACACAGGGTGAGTCCTGAATTTGATTCCCAGTTCAAAAAAAAGATGCATCCAGAAACTGAAACCAGTGCAAGTATCTATCAGCCAGTGAGTGGGTAAACAAAATGTGGTACCTGGTGCAATTACTATTTAACACTATAAAGAGACTGGGGTACAGAGTTACCGTGCTCAACCAGAGAAGCCAGCCATGGAATGTCCGGAGAGCCACCCTGCCTGTCATCCAGCGACAGGCTGTGGCTTCCCCAGGACGGTTGGGGTTGGGTTCCCTCCTGTTGAACATTCTGCCAGGCATTGCCCATCGCCCTGGGTGCTCCCAGGCCAGGCCATCTTCTGCATCTGTACCCCAGGTCAGGCCTGTCCCTGAGTGCTGTGGGGAACATGTAGCTGCAGAGGTTGTTTTGGGAGTGGGGAGTCAGAGAGACATGTGGCACTGCACACCAAAAGCAGGGTTCAAATGCTGACCGCGCTGTGGAACAGCTGTGTGGCCTTGGGCAAGCGTTGCTTCTCTCTGAGCTTTGTTCATGGGGCCAAAGTGCCAAGTACCTGCTGTAAGCCTGCTCCTGGGGACATACACCTGTATACACCTGTCCCAGCATACACCTGTAATCTTAGCACTTGGAAGGCTGAGGCAGGAAGATCCCAGGGTTGAGGGTAGTCCAAGCCGAGTTGGGAGACCCACTCTGAAAGAAAGAAAAAAGTTTTAGGGACATGGTAATGACCAAGACAACCTCAGCCCAGCCCTTCTGAGGCTGCCCATGTGGTAGAGAGTAAGCTGCTAACTGAAGCCTTGTGTGCTGTTTGTTAGCCGTGTGATTGTGGGGGTGGTGCTGATGTGGTTTGGGGGCACCCAAGGTCACTTCGTGGAGGGCAGCAGTGGCCCCAGGGAGCTCGAAGGGAGGATCGGCTGGTCCGTGTGTTGCTGGATGAGGCATGGGTTCCGGGAAGGGTGAGGAGTGACGGTCCTGGCCTTTGCCCGTAGCCCAGAACGTGACGGTGGAGGAGGTCATCGGCGCCTATCGGCAGGCCTGCCAGAAACTGAACTGCAGGCAGATCCCCAAGCTGCTCCGGCAGCTGCAGGTACGGTGGGGCTGGGGATGCCTCCATGGCTGTGCGAGAAGCCAGGCTCTTCAGAGGAATTAGGGTGAGGGAGAGATTCCAAATTCTGGTCCCCTAGGAAGAGTCGGGTTTATGATTCTCATAAATCTGAATTATAAAGTGTATTCTTAAAAGCCTGATTTACGAAAGGAATAGTACAGCCCTTGATTCTTAGAGAATTAAAATCGAGACCATAAAGGGCGAAACCCATCACGTCTGGCCCGAGTCTCAGTGGGGACAGCATTGTGTTTGTATGAAGGGTTCTGCCATGGGTCTGCTCCCTCACAAGGTCTTCCAGAGCTTCCCTGTCCCCATTCCAGGCCGTGCTCCTGCAGCCAGCTCTGCTGTGCGCCGCTGGTCTGTGCCTGGGCTGGGGGAGGCCCCTGCGGGTCCTGGGGCCACTGTACGTCCAAGCCCGGGGACAAGGCTGCCTGGCTTGGCAGCTGTGGGTGAGGCTGGCTCAGGCCAGGCTGAGTGCCGCTGGCAAGGCTGGCCGTGGCCTCTCAGCCCTGGGCGACATGGGAAACCCAGGGAACAGGGCCGAGGTGTGGGTCTGAGCCAGTGCTGTCCCTCCCGTCACTGACCACCTGCTGTGTGCCTGGTCAGGGGCCATCTCCCCATGACCCCTGGGCAGACCCTGTCACTCTTCCTGCCACCCTCCTACTTCCTCTGGCTGGGGCAGGTGGCTCCTCTGTGGGCCCTGGGTTCCCTGAGAATCAGTGCTCGGGACACTCGCCTGGGGTTGCAGGGGGCCCAGCTCCTTCAGGTCTTCCTGCCTTCTCCACACCACCCACCTTGCTTCCGCTTTCATAGGAGTTCACGGACCTCGAGCACCGCATTGACTGCCTGGACCTAAAAGGTGGGTGTCTGTGGCGTTGGGTGCCCCGGGGTGGTGAACAGGGTGGAAGCTGGCGGGAAAGGATGTCGGAAGGCCGTGGGGGGCAGGGCCTCCCATCCTCCTTGGCCAGACCCCATGTGCAGACCCAGACCCACACGGCCACCACCTCCTCCCAGGGGAGAAGCTGGACTACAAGACCTGCGAGGCTTTGGAAGAGGTCTTCAAGAGGCTGCAGTTCAAGTTGGTGGATCTGGAACAGACGAACTTGGATGAAGATGTGAGCACTCCTGCTCCACCCAGAGCCATGGCTCCCAGGGCTCCCAGGCCCATCTGAGGTTTGGGTGGGCAGGGGGCCCTGCAGGAAGAAGGGACCCCAGACAAAGGCTGGCAGCAGGACAAGAGCAGGGCCTCTGAAAGGACAGAAGGGAGCTGTGGATGGCGACTTACGTCCCCCAGCTCTTGGGAGGTTGAGGGAGGTGAATTGCTGTGAGTCGAAGGCCAAGTTGGTTTGCCAGCACCTCTGCTGGGGCCCGCAGGATCTATAGTGAGACCCTGTTTCAAAAATCCAAACCAAACCAAAAAGGACAAGAGGGAGCCATGTATGTGGCCAGAGGGGGTGGGTGTGCTTTGGGGCCCACAGGAGAGGCTAGGTGGGCGGTGCACAGGGAGGGGTGTGAACCTTCTTTGGCACCTGCCCTGGGGATCAGAGCACCTACAGGGCTGGGGAACATTTGGGAAGCTCCTCAGTGAGGGCCAGGTGTGGTCACCTCCCCAGACTGAGAGGTCCCCAGGAACGCAGGGTGCGTCGGAGTGGAGGAAAGATCCTGTAGGCCCCTGAGGAGGTTCTGGCAAGCCAAGGCCAGAGCCTGTGCAGGTCGTACGGCACATCAGTCAGCGGACTCCGTGCCAGGCGGGGTGGTCCCAGCCTGCCATCCTGGGAGGCTGAGGTGGGAGGACCACTGAGCTCTAGGTCAACCTGGGCTACACGGTGAGACCCTACCTCAGAAAAGAAAAGAAAAGCAGTCCAGACTTGATGACAGAAGCAGACAGGGGCTCTTGTGGGCCAGAGCCACGGGCTGTACCTGCTTGAGGTGGAGCTGACTCCAGAAGCGGCTGCCACTCACTGCTCTGCCCTCCTTCCCGCGCCATGTGCAGTGTTGCCCTCTCCCTTGAGCTCACTCGCTTTCTGGAACTCCGTATGTCTCAGGGGACCCCCACATTCCTCCCCAGGGCAACCTCGCCCTGAGGCTGAGCCCTACATGTCTGCTCCCAGGGTGCCTCAGCCCTGTTCGACATGATCGAGTACTATGAGTCGGCCACTCACCTCAACATCTCCTTCAACAAGCACATCGGCACTCGAGGCTGGCAGGCGGCCGCCCACATGATGCGGAAGGTGGGCATGGCCAGCACATCTCAGGGCGGCGTCCTCGGGCGCATCCCTCCCCTCTCCTCCCTGGGGGTGGCCATGGGCGGCACCCCATTTCTCTCACTTTCCAGACGGGGATGCCCTGCTATGGCCTTGCTTCTCCCTGCAAGGTGACTTCGCAGCAGGGCCTGGGGCTAGCAGGGAGGCCAAGCTGACCCGCCCTGGCCTGGCCCACAGACCAGCTGCCTGCAGTACCTGGACGCCCGCAACACGCCCCTCCTGGACCACTCGGCGCCCTTCGTGGCCCGTGCCCTGCGCATCCGAAGCAGCCTGGCCGTGCTGCACCTGGAGAATGCCAGCCTGTCGGGGCGGCCACTCATGCTTCTCGGTGAGCCCAGGCCTGGAGGTGCAGCCTGCCCTGCGTGGGGTGCCCAGGAGGGGGCCCGGCCACTCACCCCTGCCCCGTTGGTCCCGCAGCCACAGCCCTGAAGATGAACATGAACCTGCGAGAGCTGTATCTGGCTGACAACAAGCTCAACGGCCTGCAGGACTCGGCGCAGCTGGGCAACCTGCTCAAGTTCAACTGTTCCCTGCAGATCCTGGACCTGCGCAACAACCACGTGCTGGACTCCGGTGTGTGCAGCCCCGCTGTCACCTGGCCCTGGGCTGGGTGCTGGGGACCCGTGACCAGGACTGGCCTCTTGGAGCTCACGGCTCATAGGGAAGACAAGACTGCTCTAGACAGTGATGGCCTGAGCAGGCAAGGCTGGGCTGAGGAACCTAGCGAGGCCTGACCAAGTGTGGGGTCCTGCAGGGCTTCCTGGAGGAGGATGCAGTGAGGTATTGTAGGAATAGGCACATCTGAAGAGCACCTGAAGGAGAGGACATTGTTGGGGTGCAGTCAGCAGGCAGCTGGGGGGGGGTTGGTGCAGAAAGGAAGGGCAATGGGAGGGACCGCCTGGCAGTGACCTGAGCAGAGCCAGCCCTTCCTAAAGCATGGAAAAATGCAGCAGCAGGTGCAAAGCTGCGGGAATGTGTGTGGATGTTCGCTATTTGCAGGGGAAGCCTCAGTGAGCCAGGGGTGAGTGAGCCGGGGAGGGGTTCACCTCTCCCATGCAGGAGATAGCCATTCCATCTTGGGGCTGAGTCCCCTGGCCTTCTGTGGAAAAGGGTTAAAGTGGCACTACAAGGCCACTGTCCCCTTCAGTGTGGCAGGCCTAGACCCTACTCTGATAACCCCCTTGTGCTCTGGCAGATCTGGCTCGGGCCTTAGAGCAGGCATGGGGCAGAGGTGGAAGACGGGGGTGCATTCCCAGTGTGCAGTGCACACTGACCTGGCTCAGAGGCTGGGCGGTCTCATCCGGGACCCCCTGGAGTAGCTGGGGCAGGTCACCGTGAGGGTGCGCCCTGCAGCCTGCTGGCTACAGACTGGACTCTGACCACAGACCTCCCCTAGGCCTGGCCTACATCTGCGAGGGCCTCAAGGAGCAGAGGAAGGGGCTGGTGACCCTGGTGCTGTGGAACAACCAGCTCACACACACGGGCATGGCCTTCCTGGGCATGACGCTGGTGAGTTGGCCCCCACACCTCTGCCACCCCAGCCCCCTACATAGCGGCCTGCGCCCTGGCTTCTGCGCAGTGTGGCGCACCCTAGCCAAGTGGGCTTCGCTCGGGCTCTGTGCCCTGGTTTTCTTCAGTTCTCTTTTTATACAATCTGATAGACTATTATGCTCAAAGAGTTGCTATTTTTGAAAGCCTTTAGTAAATTTTTATTCTTTTTGTTGCAGAATGTTGGTGTTTATTTATTTATGTGGTGTTATGTGGTCTGTTTTGAGTTAGGGTCTCAGTGTATAACTGGCCTTGCGTTCCCTGTGTAGCCCTGGCTGGCCCTACAATCAGGATCTTCCTTTCTCAGGCTCCCGCGTGCTGGGGTGACAGCCTGTGCCACTTAGCTTGATTTGATGTAGTGTGTAAAAACAGGCTCAACCAGGGCTGGGGATTTAGCTCAGTGGCATAAGCGCCTGCCTGGCAAGCATAAGGTCACGAGTTCGATCCCCGGTACCCCCCCCCCGAAAAAAAAACAGGCTCAACCCTGGGGGACCCAGCACCTTGGGTCAGAGGCTGTGCTTAGACCCTTGGCTGGCCTCAGCATGGAGCCGGCAGGCCCTGCGAGGTTGGGGCCAGGATGCGGGACGGCTGGACCCTTGGAGAGCTGGGAGTAGACAGCGACAGGACAGGGAGACCAAATACATGAGCACCTCAGCTGTTCGGGGCTGCAGTGGGTCAGGCTCACTATGTAGTAAAGACTGGCCTTGAACTCCTGGGACTCCTGCCTCAGCCGCCCAAGTGCCAGGATTATGGGCACTGGCCATCGTGCTAGGCTCCTACCAGTGCCTGGACAGAGGTTGCCCCTCTGTAGGGGGAAGAGCACATGGCTTTGGTTCTTCTGGCTCCCTTCCTGACTTGTCCTCCTGGGCCTTGCGTCCCCTGGGGTCCTCCCCTCGCCCCGCAGCCACATACACAGAGCCTGGAGACGCTGAACCTGGGCCACAACCCCATCGGCAATGAGGGCGTGCGCAACCTCAAGAACGGGCTCATTGGCAACCGCAGCGTGCTGCGCCTGGGCCTGGCCTCCACCAAGCTCACCTGCGAGGGTAGGGCGCCTGCGAGGGCAGGGCGCGGCCCGGGGCGGGGCTGGGGCGGCCAGCTGGGCGCCTGTGTCCGTGTGTGGGGTTCCTGGCCAGCCCCTCCGGTCCCCCTCCCAGGCGCGGTGGCGGTGGCGGAGTTCGTCGCCGAGAGCCCCCGCCTCCTGAGACTGGACCTGCGGGAGAACGAGATCAAGACGGGCGGGCTCATGGCGCTGTCGTTGGCCCTCAAGGTGAACCACTCCCTGCTGCGCCTGGACCTTGACCGGGAGCCCAAGAAGGAGGCGGTGAGCCAGTGGGCTCCCTGCTGCCCGGGGGCCTGGGGTTCTGGGGGGCGGGGCTGCCGGGGCGGGGCTGCTGGAGCGCGGGGCCCTAGCCAGGAGCCGCCCGCAGGTGAAGAGCTTCATCGAGACGCAGAAGGCGCTGCTGGCCGAGATCCAGAATGGCTGCAAGCGCAACTTCGTGCTGGCGCGCGAGCGGGAGGAGAAGGAGCAGCAGCTGCAGCTGTCGGCCTCCATGCCCGAGATCACCGTCACCGGGCCGCAGCCCCTTGAGTCTGGGGACGCGCCCCCTGCCGCAGCTCAGAACGGGGCCCCCAGCCCGGGGCTTGGCCCGGACTCGGACTCAGACTCGGTCTCAGATGGGGAGGAAGAGGAAGAGGAGGAGGATGGGCAGAGGAAAGACACCAGCAGTGGCCAGAGTCCCTCAGTGCCCTGTCCTGCCCTGGTTCCCCCCACGGACTCTCTCGGCCCTGGGGACAGGAGCCCCCCAGGCAGCCCCTCCTCCCCTACTGAGCAACGGATTTCCGTATCCAGCCCGGGCCGGGGTCACAAGGTGTTCGTGGTGACCCGGGTGGAGAGTCCACCTGAGAGGGCAGAGCCCCCAGCCCCCTCCAGCCTCGTCTCCCCTCCCTCCCCACCCTTGTCCCCCACCCTTGTCTCCCCGACAGCTGAGGCCATTGGCACCCAGGATCCGGGGTCACCTGAGCCGGAGTCACCTCAGCCAGGCCCACCTCTGCCCAATGGCCTGAAGCCCGAGTTTGCCCTTGTGCTGCCCCCAGAGCCACCCCCAGGGCCTGAGGTCAAGGGAGGCAGCTGTGGCCTGGAGCACGGTGAGAGGCTGGGGGTGGCCAGGGCACAGCTGGGCCATTTCCCTCGGACACCAGCCCAGGCATGGGAGGGAGCAGGTGGGATCTGGGCCTCGGTTCCTGCCCTGGGTTCCTTGGGTCCAGGGGAGGGGGAGCAAGGGATGTGTGTGGCCTTGGGTCCCTCTGCTGCCCTGCCTGATGAAGGCCACCCCACAGAGCTGCGCTGCCCGCAGGATGAGAAGGCGCTGGAGGAGCTGCTTCTAGAGGCCAGTCAGGAGGCTGTGCAGGAGACACTGTGACACTGTAGGTGGCTGGGCCACAGGGGCTGGGACAGCCGGAGGCCCCTGCTCTGATGGTGCCCCCTGTTTTCTGTCCCCACCAGTTCCTTTTTCCGGTTGGTCTTGGATGCGCTGAGGCCAGAGCCATGAGAATCTGCTCGCCCTCACCCCAGCCCTCCTGAGGCCCAGGATGCCGGGCCAGGGCACCGAGAACCCTCCCCAGGAACACTACAGCCGCAAGGCTGCGGCGTCTATTTATGTCTGATACTCGAGGACTCGGGGCTGGGGTAGACGCCAGAGGGAGGAGGGTGAGGAGGCCACCGAGAGCCTGCCCGGCCCGGCCTGGCCTGGCCTGGCCTGGCCTGCTGAGAGCGGGAGTCCAAGGTGGTGGGGTGGCCCCCTTGGCCCCACCCGGGACCAGGCAGGTGACATAGGAGGGGCCACAAGGAGTGCCACCGTGAGTGCTGGTGCCTCGGGCACTGGTGGCAGAAGCTGGCAGACGCCCCAGGTCGGGTGAGGGCCGGGCGGGGTGGGGCTGGGTGCAAAGGATCAGAGCTTTCTTTCTCTTAAGTGCAATAAATCTATCAGGGAGCTGGGGTGGCAGCCATGGGTGCCTGGGGACCTTGCTGCCCAGGCAATCGAGGCTGTGCCCTGGGAGGCACTACAACCACGGGCGGGCGGGTGGGTGAGGGGACCGGCGGTGCGGCTCTGTTCACACCTTTTCTAATAAACTGGGGCTGGGTTCACCACTCGCCCCTCTCTGCTTTGTTTGACCCTGGGCGCCCCTCTGGGGTGAGGTGGGTGGGGCACCCGAAGGTCAGTACCAGGGGTTCCCCAAAGGACAACCAGGCGGTGAAAGGTGAAACCCGGCAAACAGCCCAGGTGCTGGCCAGCATGCACGCGCATTTCTGGACACCCAGCCCCGGGGTTCCGAGCTCAGGTCCAGGCAGGATAGGAGCCCCACCCCGAGGGCAAGGCAGGCCCATCCCGAACTCCTTTCCTGTGTGATTGGGTTACTGCCAGGACCTTGGTCCCTCTCTGCGCCTGTACAGACCTCATCACACCACCCTGGCATCCGTCACAAGCACCTTTCTGGTTTGAGCCATGTAGGTCTGTTTTTGTCATTTGTGGCTAGAGGTGTCCTCCCCCTAGGACAGCCACATTAGAACTCCTGTTTATCACCAGCCAGGGTCACCATCCATCCCATCTGTGTCCCAAGCAGTTGGGAGGCACCCACTCAGCCAGCCTGACTTTCCCTTCTGAGCTCTGGGCCACTCATCCCTTCTCTGTGACCCTGTGGGGCTTGGGGTCCCTCCAGGCTGCCCTGGTTCCAGCCCTGGTGTGAGAAGGCACTGAGGAGCTGGGCCCTTTTTCCTCTTGGAATCTGAGAGTCCAGTCCCAGCCCTGTCAGGCTTTAGCTGGCGCCTGTGAGCCTAACCCTAAGCCCCTGGGGGCTGTGGTCTGAGCAGTGGTCCAGGCTCACCTGTGCCCAGGCCGCCCCCTTGAGGTCTGGTGGGCACAGCGTCTGTACCCTACAGTGCCTGTGAGGATCTGAGTCCTCTTGTAGCCTCAACCCCGTTCTTACTTGCGCTGTGTTTAGGTTGGGGCGCCCAATGGGGCCCTTCCCACGGTTCCAGAAAATGCTCAAGTCCTAACCCCCAATGTTTCAGAATACACTAGTAGGATGGCCCCTACACTGAACCACTGGTGGGTGTGCTCACCGAGGGGACTTGGGCCTGGGGTGTAGCTGGGTGGTGCAGTGCTTCCTTAGCATGCACGAGCTCTAGGTTCCATCCCATCACCAGCTCTGGTAGGGGGTTGATTGCAGCCAGGTAGGGTAGCATAAGCACAATCCAAGCTACTGAGGAGGCTGAGGCAGGAGGATCGCTTGAGCCCAGGAGTTTTAAGATCTGCTTGTGCAGTATCTTGAGACTGTCATTCATTTACATGTCAAGGGGAGAATTGGAACACCAATAGACATCAGAGAAGACAGGATTGGATTGACGCAGTAACAATCCATGTGTCTTCAGCTGTGCCCCACAAGCCAGGACAAGGCAAAAAGGGGGGCGGTCTCATTGGTGAGGAAGACTCGGAGCCTCCACACCTGTGCGTCAGGAAATGTGTGCTGTTGTGAGCCTCACTGCAGGAGAACTTCGATCACAGCCCCGGGGTTTCCTTCTCTTCGCCTTCAGCCACCCTGACATCACCCAGTTTGCTCTGTCTCGGCAGTGAGTCACCGCTGGACACTGCCCCACATCCCCAAGACCCCTCCATCCTGACCGGCGCCACTGATTGTCACTCTTGCAGGCACAAAGTGACTCATGAACCCAGCTTTCCCAAGTGCTTATTTACTGTCACCCGGGTGACATCCCTGTCCCCTTGGTGGGTGGGGTAGGGGGGACACACAACACCACAGTGCCAGTCAGTATAGACATGGGAACCCACAGACGTGCACCATCACAACACAGAACACTAGAACACAGCAGAGACCGCACACGGCACCCGAACTCTCCTGGCCGCCACAGCAAAGGCGCAGCCACCTGCAGCACCTGTCAAAGGCGGCAGCCCCTTGGCCCCGCCTTTGAGAGTTCCCCCTGAAGCTCCACACCACCGAGGGGAGCATGGGCCCTGTGGCAGGGCCATGTCAGCCCCAGGACCCCCTGACACCCTGCTCCTGTTTCACAGTCTCCCGAACTCCAGCTTTAGCAGAGCCTTGTGACAAGAAGGGAGACAGACTGGCCACTGCTGGGGACCATCTAACAGCAACTGCAAGCCCTGGGCAGCTACAAGCTGGTCCTGCTCCCCTTGAGCCCACTTCAGCTTGGACTGGGCCATGAAAAAAACGAGCCCACCTCAAACTGGCCCGAGCAAGGCAAAAGGGGACAGCCGTGTGCCATGGCCATACCAACAGGTGCAGGCCAGAGGCCCGTGTCCTGGGGGCTTCGTCCTTGGGCAGGCTCCCACTAGGTTACAGGCCTGTCCCCCAGCAGGCCCACACTCATCCCAGCAGCTGGGCCACTCAGGGCTGACACGGCGCCTCTGTCCCTAAAAGTCACTTGGGTTCTGACCTGCTACCCACACACTGTAACCTGAAGGGCAGGCCAGGCCCGAGATGGAAGGCAGTTGGGGCCAGCGCATCCCCGTCCTGGGGCCCTGGCTGGCCTGAGGGAGGCACCTTCACAGAGCTCTCTGGGCTCTGGTCTCCTGGGGACTGACCTGGAAGTCATGCCCTTGGCTTCTGGTCCCCACTGCTTCCTGACTGAGCCAAGAACCTGGGACCCATGTGTGGGGCTGTTTGCCAGATAAAGGCTTAGGAACTTAGGCCTGAGGCCGTTCCCACTGCGGGGAGAGGCAGGCGGGGAGCAGGCTGGCAGCTCCCAGCCCAGCCGTAACATAAGCCCGGCCACTGGCTCAGACTCTTGTGTCCTGGAGTGTCCCAATCACTGGTCCTCATGAAGGGGCCCATCAGGTGATTTCAGTGTCAGTGACCAGCCTATGGCCACTAAGCGGAACTTATTGTGACCCCACAGGGCAGTCCTGGACAGTTACTCCTCTTGGGGTGACAGTGCCACCATCCAGCTGGCGGAGGATGGAGCAACCTTGTGAGGTCAGTGGGTGCGGCACCCTGGAAATGCCACAGAAGACAGGCAAGGTCACAGGGATAAGGACCTAGATTCCCGGAGGCCTGGGCACTCCTGTTTGCCTGAGTCAACCTGCCCTTCATCTCCTCCGCCTCGCCCACCGCCCCCGCAGCCCTCCCGCCATCCGGATGCCAGCTTTGGCTGCTAGTGCACGGCTCAGAGGCCTGGCTCCCTGTGGAGGAAGTGGGCTGGGCAGGGCAGGGCAGGGCAGGGCAGGGCAGGGCAGGGCAGGGCAGGCAGGGTCCCCAGGCCTCACGGAGCCAGGGAGCCAGGATGTCAGTATCCACTGGAGCGCTTTGTACGCCATTTATTGCACTTGAGCCCTGGCTTCCTCACAGCGCCTTCCCTCCCTGCTGGGAGGCAGTGGCACTGAGAGCCACAGTGACCCGGGCCCTGTGGCCCCCTACACCCTTGTTGGGACAGTGGACGGTTTGCTGCCCTGGGTTCGTCCTTCCAGAGTGAGGCTGCTCAGGCTGCCGGCCTCGGCTTGCCCTCATGGGCGCAGTCCAGGGGGTGGTGGTTTGCAGTGGCGTGCTGTGCCACACGACCTCTGGGGGACGCCCCCGTGGTGGTAGTGGCTGTGTGGGCAGCAGAAGGTGCATCTTGGGCAGGGGACTTGGGCGGGCTGGGCGGTTTGAGTGCGCTGACCGCCCGGATGAGCCCCATGCGGCGGCGGATGGAGTGGTCCAGGTTGACGGTGCAGCGCAGCAGGCACTGTGCCTCGGCCACGGTGAAGGGGAAGTCGGAGCCCAGGAAGCGTTCGAAGAGCTCAGGGTCGCCGTCCAGGTCCAGCACGTTCTGCAGGGCCGTGGTCATGCTGTGCAGCTCGCGGCTGTTGTCGCAGAAAACGTCCCAGAGCCGCGCGCTGGCCTGGGGCTCGCCCCCCGCCTGCTGCTTGTCCTCCAGGCACTGCAGCACCCAACTGAGGCGGCAGGGCCACTGGTTGGCGAGCACGACCCACGCCACGGCCTGGCGCGGCGTGGGGCCCACGACGTCGGCCTGCTGCTGCTGCTGCTGCAGCAGGCGCACGGTGATGGGCACCGTGTTGACGATGCGCCGCATGGACACCACATTATCGGGCACGAACTCGTACAGGCAGTCGTGCTCGTCGTGCAGGCAGAAGAGCGCCTCCTGGATGCGACGCGCCGCCTCGGCGTCGATGCGGCCCTGCGTGCGCTCGGCCTCCGCCCGCGTCTCCACGGCCAGCAGCTGCGCGCCCTCGCCGGCCTGGCTCTCGGCCTGCCGCAGCTTGCGCGTGATCTCGCGGAACAGCAGGTCGTCGCGGCTCTGCACGGCGTCGTGCAGGAACTGCAGCTTGGTGCGGCGGCCCATGATGGGCACGGAGAAGGGCAGCGTGACCGTGCGGTTGAGGAAGAGGTAGCCGTTGTCCGCCGTGCCCTTCATGTTGCCGGCGCTCTCCAGGCAGGCGGCCAGGATGCTGGGGTCCACCACCAGGATGAAGACGAAGGGCGCGTGGCTGTCAGACAGCAGCGTGTTGATGGCGTTGAGCACGCCCACCACGCGCTCCGGGTAGCACGTGTCCAGCCCCGTGACCTCCAGCACCACGCGCAGCCGGCGCCGCTGGTAGATCTCCAGGAAGCACAGGAAGTCGGTGAGCAGCTCCACCTCCTTCTTCACCTCGCACATGAAGCCCAGCTGGCTGCCGAACTTCTCGCGCGTCACCAGCCGCTCGATCTTCTTGCGCTGGCTCACGAACAGGTGCTTGCCCACGGAGTACACGGCCATGAGCAGCCCCGAGCCGGACAGCGTGGTGGCCGCGCCGCCGAATATCTTCAGCAAGCTGCCCCCCGGGGCCGCGCTGTGGCTGGGGCCGCCGAGGGACAGGTAGAGCAGACCCACGCCCAGGGCCAGCGCCGCCAGCAGCGCCAGCAGCGCCAGGCACACACGGAGCCGGCAGTGCCACTCGCGCTGGCACAAGCCCGGCGACGTGGCCGGCTTGTTGCCCAGCACGGAGTACACGCTGAAGGGCAGCGCGCCATAGTGGTGGCGGATGCCCTCGCACAGCGTGGTCACCAGCCCGGCCCACAGCTTGTCCGTGCCCGCGTACTGCCAGGCGCTGAAGCGGATGAAGAGGAACTGCACGTTCTTGCGCCGCAGGTGCACCTCGGTGATGATGGGCTGCAGGAACACCAGGTACCACAGCAGCTGCGGGTAGCCCCAGCCTCGCACCTGCCGCGGCTGCCGCTGCACGCGCTGCAGCTCCTCCAGCTCACGCTGCGTGGCCTCCTGCTGCATGAGCACTAAGGGAGAGAGGCAGGGGAGGCCGCGTGAGAGGCCGAGGCGGGGCGGGGCCGAGCCGAGGTGGGCGTGGTCTGGGAGTGGGCTCCCCTGGAGTCAGGACGTGGACCAGAGGCCTGGGGGTTGCACTGAGCTTCAGGAGAGCCACAAACAGCTCTTCAGAGCTGGGAGCAGGTACAGAAAGCAGGGGAGCAGAGGCCTGCACCATAAGCCCTGCGAAGGCCACACTGGGGGTCAAAGCAGAAGAGCTCCTTAGAGCAGAGAGGGTGAGGGGAGACAGAGGGCAGAAGAGCCAGGACTGGGGCAGGGGTGGGGCTGCCTGGCCAGGGCACTGACCGGACCTGAAAGGCTCTAAGAAGAGGGCCCAAGGGAGGCTAAGGAATCAATGAATGAGAGAAGCTGGTCCTAGCCCTGGTCTCACTTTCCTGGTTCACTGCTCCTCAGGTATAGATCTCATGGTGCTGCCGCCTCCAGGGAGCCCTCCTTGATCTCAGGCCAGGTCAGGGGCCTTCAGTCCTCACTAGTATGGGTCTAAGGACAATTCTTGCTTCCCTGCTGGACAGCGCTGATTATCTGGGTCACCCGTGTCCCCTGGTCCCCAAGTAGGCGCTGTGGAATGTCTGTTGAACCGGAAAGAGGGTGCAGGAACTCTATGGCACCTTTTTCCTGTGACCTGACCCAACTCTGGGGGCCCCAGAGTAGATGCCTAACAACTAGCTCAGGCATATAGAGGAATCACCAGCCGCTCTGGCCACCCTCGGACCTAGGTCCGAGCCAGGCCATGCCCATGCACTGGGTGGGGGCCTCGTCTGCAGTGGCTGTGTCTGCAGGGCATCCTGGGAGCCCAGGCAGGAACTCCTCCCCCCGGGTGCTGAGGAGCACGGGAGGCTCCTGAGCGAGGACAACCAGTCTCAATTTTATCCTTTGGAGGGTCCTTTGGAGTAGATTTGATGGCGAAGAAGGGGACTGGGAAAGGATGAGACCTGGATGTGACCAGCAGACCAGGGTGGGAGGTAGGGCAGAGACTAGGCAGAGGGCATAGGTATGGAGACGACCTGGTCACTGGGCGTATGGATGGGCAGGCTGGCCTCTGTGGGGGCGTTTCCTTTTTTTTTTTTTTTTTTTTGAGACAGTGTCTCGGGCCAGGGATAGAGCTCAGTGGCACAGCGCCCACCTGGCACGTGCAAGGTCCTGAGTTTGATTCCAGGTGCCCAAAACAAACAAAACAAAAAACCCCAGAGTCTTGTTATGTAATCCAGGCTGGCCTTGAACTCACGGTGATGCCCCTGCCTCAGCCTCCTGAATGCTCGGATGACAGGCATGCATGCAGCATGGCCGTGGAGCATTTTGTGTTCCCCCCCGCCCCCACACCCACAGATCCTCACTGGTGATCTTGTCCAACATCATGTGCAGTCGGCAGCCGAAGGGGGCATAGAAACCCACGGTCACGGGGACGGGCACGTGGCAGAGAGTCTTGGCCAGACAGCTGCAGTAGACGTCATCCTCTGTCAGGATGTCTGGGGTTGGGGTGAGGAAACTGAGTCAGTGAGGTTGGCCAGGCACCACCCCTCCCTCCTCCCTGTGCTTTCCAAGCCCTGCCTTCGGCCCTCCCTGCACCAGCATCCTCCCAGAGGTGACTCAGGTCAAAGCCAGCGCGAGAGGTCTCTGTGGCCACCACAGCTTCCACCTTAGGGTCACATGTGCCCTTCTGAAGGGTCTGATCAGGCCTCCTGGGCCTGTGGTAATCTGACTGTCCTGGTCCAGATCACTGGGCTTGCCCGGCCACTAGCCCATGGCTAAAGTTTGTGGACACTTCTCAGGACACTAGAATGATGACAGTGCTCCCCATCCTCAGGAGTTCCCTATTTGCACCAGCTGCCATCCACCTGGCATGCCTGGCACCAAATGGGTATGCCCGGAAGACTACAGGCTTCTCTCCACTTCCTGTACACCCCGTAACTGACCTCTCTGCCCAGCCAGGACTCCATGCCCGCAAGTCAGTGATCCCGCCCTTGGCCAGACTGGGCTTCCAGTCCTGCCCCAGCCCCTCCCTCTGCAGGACCCAGGAAGTGACACCTCCAAGAGGCTCAGTCCCTTCCTCTGAAGACACCAGGATGTCAAAGGGCTTGGCTGGGCCCTTGGTCTAGGGCAATGCCATGGCCATTTAGGGTACAGACTGCTGGTCCTGTGCAAACAGGCACTGGTGTCCACTCTGCAGAGTGTCCACTCTGGAATTTGAGTGTCAGAAAGTAGCATTCAGTCGTGGTGGCCAGGCCAGCCTCATGGCAGCACGCACGTAGCAGCGCAACACACCCACTTCTGGAGTAACCTGGGGGGCTGGACTCCTTCCTCTGTAGGACTTGGGCTGGGGCTGGTGGCAGAACCAGAAGGCAGATTTAGGGCAAGTTCAGCCAAGGTGACCCAGTCCTGGTTCTGCCTGATCAATGGGTGATGTCACCTCTCGCACCCTCTATTTTCCTGTGTGTGAAATGGGCATCCTGGCCCCAAGGCTCTGGTGACAAGGTCATGCCCAACCCAGACCTCAAAATAGCTGCACATCCTCATGTCTGCTGTCACCACCCTGGTCAGGCCACAAGCACCTCAAACCTCCCTGCTTCAGCCCACACTGCAGTGGCTCCTGACATGGCCCCCATCCCTCCAGAGACTCCTGTGGCCCTGGCCTCACTCGAAGTCCTGGCTTCCTGGTGGCCCTGGAACAAACTGCCAAGGGCCTTTGCCTCGCCGGCCCTGCTGTACGGGGTACATTCAGCTGTCACCTTTGGGAGGCCCCATGGTGCTATTTCAGCCCCAAACCCTACACCTCCTCTGTCTCCCTGCTTTATTTTCCCCAGGGAGGCTGTAACATACTTTTAAACTCTCCTGCTCATCCTGTTTCCTGTCGCTGTCCCTCATCCCATAGAACAGGACAGATCTGAGCTCTGCTCCTCACTGTGCCCTAGACAGTGCCTGGCATGCACTGTGGTGGTCAGGACCTTGTCACCGACCACCTGTAACAGTGAGAACGGTGCCCTCCGCACCGGAAGCCCTCTCCTTGCCTCGGCTGCTCCCTACCTCTCATGGCGGCTCCACACGGGGCCTGTCTCCCCCACACCAGGCTGCCCCATGTCCTCGTCACCCCCTGCCCAGCCAGGGGAGGGGGGACCGGGAAGAGAAAGCAGAGCCCAGGTCCCATGAGGTGGAGAGGGGCAGGAGGAGGCCCTTGCTGCCCAGCACAGGCCTGGCCTGGAAGCCGTGGACCCCGACAGGTGGACAGGGCAGGCAGGGACAGGGAGCAGAATGAGGGACAGGAGGGAGCCCAGAGGTGCCAGCCAGGGAGTGAGAAGCCCAGGCAGAAGCAAGGCAGAGCCCCGAGAAGGCCTGGGCGAGCACCGGCGCCGTAGGAGGTGAAGGAGCCGCAGGCTGCCGGGGCGGGCAGGGGCCGGGCACTGGTGGGCTCGCTGGGCTCCAGGCGGGTGCGGGCTGCCGAGAGCGGCGCGGGGCCGCTGCTGGTCGGAGTGGGTGCTGTGGCGGGTGCCTCGGAGGGCATAGGGGGTGGCTGGGGGGCGCTGGCTGGTCTTGTGGGGGCAGCTGTGGGCGCCCCTTTGTGGGCCCTGTGAACCAGGCTGAGCCGCTGCCGCACAGGGCTGGGAGGTGGGAGCTGGGGCTGCCGCTGCTTCTGCTGCTGTAGGACGGGGACCTTGGGGCCCCGGTGCCAGCCACTGCCACAGCCCCGGTGGCTGTAGTAGGCCTGCTGCCAGTGTGACTGGGGGGACAGCTGACAGGGCCCCTGGGCTCGAGGGGCCGCTGGGTCCTGGCGCCACTGGTGACAGCATCCTGGAAGGAAGGAAGTAGGGTGACTGGGCCTGGGTCCCCAACCCTGGGCACTGGCACAAACCAGGAGAGTCCAGCTGGAGCATTTTCGGGAGTGTCAGTGGTCCCGAAAAGCCAGGGGGACACAGGGCGGGTCTCCATGGGCGGAGGGGTGCTGAGAATAATCCCCAGAGAAGTGACCTGGCTGATCCAGAGCAGCCAGAGTGACAGGTGGGGACAGCCAGCTTCAGGAGGGAGGGGCAGACCTTGTCCAGGGCTCAGGAGGGTGCTGATCCAGTCAGCCCCAGTGG
Source organism: Dolichotis patagonum (assembly GCA_004027295.1). Taxonomy (NCBI): domain Eukaryota; kingdom Metazoa; phylum Chordata; class Mammalia; order Rodentia; family Caviidae; genus Dolichotis; species Dolichotis patagonum. The sequence goes on from PVJX010019111.1 coordinate 30,169, forward strand.
GAGGCAACTGCCCTAACTCATTCAGATCCTGGGGGCTCCCCCGCTCTTCTACACCGCTCCCAAAGGTGGGGCGTCACCCCCCCCAAAAGTGCCAGATGACTGACCCATCCCCAGAGCAGCTTTCTGCCTTTGACTCCGGGACCTGTGCCCACCCCCTGGGCCTCACCATACCAAGAGCTCTACAGTCAGGGGTACCAGCCAATGGTGGGGACAAACTTCAGTAGTCCCAGCACTGGGAGGCTGAGGCAGGAAGATCCCTTGAGCTCAGGAGTTTGAGGCCAGCCAGGCAACACAGCCAGGCTCCATCTCAAACATGAAACAGAAAATAAGGTGGCTGTGGTGGCACATGCCAGTTATCCCAGCCCTCTGGGAGGCTGGAACAGGAAGGTCAGAAGTTGAAGCCCAGCCTGGGGTATTTAGTGACTTGATGATACCCTGTCTCAAAGTAAAAAAGAAAAAGATAAAAGAAAAAAAGATAAAAAGGACTGGGATGTACCTCAGTATGATGGCTCTGGGTTCGATCCCTAGCACTAATCAATCAACCAACCAACCAACCAACCAACCAAAAAACAAACAAAAAACCAAAAATCAAATCACCCCCAAACAACAAAAGCTTCTTCAGAGGGCACTGACAGCACCCATTCAGTGCCGCTCCTCACTTGCTTTCTCCCGCCATCACCCTGCACCCCCGAGCCATACCTTTTTTGTGCCCTAACTCTGGATCCAGGCAGCAGGGTTCAGTGGGGCTCCGGGCTGTCTTGGCGTAGTGGGCGCTGTAGTGCTTCTGCATGGTGGGTGGCGGCCTCGGGGGCCTGCTCCTGGGCGAGGGACACAGTGAGCCAAGTGCCCCGTGAAGTGGCCGAGCGCTGAGGTCGGGGTCCCTGCCTGCCCCAGGACGGCCCTGTGTGGCCGTGGTTAGGTCCCATGTTCTAGGATGGGGGTCCAAGTGGGAGAGGTAGGCACAGCCACACAGGAGGATGGAGAGGGCCTGGCCGTGGGGGTGACCCCAGGGCGGGCGGAGGTGAGGACACTGGGGAAGTGCAGGGGGGCCCAGTAGCGTTAGAGGACTAGGCCGGGACGTGGGGGGCTGACGCGGTTGAGTTGGGAAGCAGCCAGGACACCCAGGGTGAAAGAGAGCTTGGAGCTGGTACACGTGAAGGCTGAATTGAGAGGGAAATGGGGACGAGAAATCGGGGAGCCATGAAGCTGTGGTGGTCATTTGGGGAGCGGCTCCCTGAATGCAGGGCGGCGGGGTACAGGGGCTCTGGGGGGCAGAGGCAGGAAGGGTGCTTCCCGCGGGCAGTGGCAGGTGAAGGCGGGGGTGGCAGGCCCCGGGGTGATGAGGTGAGACCATGTGTGGGGTCCTGTCTGCTGCCTCCCACCGTGAGTCCCTGGACTTACCTGGTGGCAGCCTCGAGGCCCCAGCTCCCTGGCCGTGGCCCTGAGCTGCCTGGCAGCCCACGACAGGACTGTGGCGCACAAGCCGGACTGGTGCCCAAGCGCCGCCCGCCTGACCGGTTTGCCTGCCTGTCCCCGCCCCTCCCAGCAGCAGCCTATCCTGTTGCTCTCTAGGACTTGGCACCCCCGGGGCCACAGCCTACCCCAGGAGAGGGATGGGGACGGGGCCCACACAGCCCTGGGCACTCCCAGGGGAGGGCAGTGGGCAGAGATGGGGAGGACGAGTCTTGGGGAGGACACATTTCTACTTCAGTTGCCGGTTCCTCCCCGGCCAGCTGTGTGACCCTGGGCTAGTGACTTCACCCCTCTGGGCCTTGGCTTCCTCATTGCTGAGTGGGCCTGGCTGGCACCTTCTTCTCGAGGTTATCAGGAAGCATCACTGAGCCCACGTCCTGGCCCTTAGTGACAGCGGATGCCGACCGTGGCGGCCGGCTGACCCACCTACAAGCCGCTGCTCCAGATGCCTCGAGGAGACGCAGGGACAGTTCGTGTGGAGCAGCTCCCACAACCCCCTGCTCCCTCACCACCACCGGAGGGGCTGCTGCTCTTTACTGATGAAAACAGGGCCAGAGCTGGGTAGGCACTTACGCTACACCATCCAGAGGCATGGCACGGACTGGAAACAGGTGGCGCTTGTGTCCCTAGGCTCGGCTTCCTGCCTGCTGGTCAGGGCTCCCACCTCGCTGAGGCGGTACAGAGGGGGGTCCCCTCTGCTCTTTAGAGCCATCTCCCTGCAGCGGCTGGTGGCCTTCCCCAGGGAGCTGTTGGCTAGTGCTGTCCCCTCCCTCTGGGGCTCTTCCCAGGCAGCCACGATGCCCCTGCTACCAGGTCCTGGCCCCTTCCTCCTCCAGCCAGTAGTTTCCTCTCTCGGGCCCATTCCAAGAAGGCCTCCTCCTTCTTCCCCTTCCCTGGAAGCTGCCAGCCCATCCCCACCCAGGGTGCATGGCTAGCGTGTGTCAGTGGGGGCACTGCACAGCTGACCTGGTCATTGTCATGGGTCTGACTTGTGTCCTCCAGGCCACAGGTGCAGGATATTGAGTACCTGGTGAGGGTGGGCACGAGGGTGTCCGGGCTCCCCAGGGAGGGGCTGTGCTCCTGCACCCCACTGGGCAGCGGGCAGCCCCAGAGTTGCTGACTGGCAGAGATGCTGAGGCAGCAGGGGCAGAGGGAGCAGGTGTTGGGGGAGGTGATGAGTTTCTGGCCCCAGGCTACCAGCTGGGGACGGAGGGGCACAGAAGGTGGGAGGTCAAGTGCAGAGGGTGCTCTGTCCCCCAGTAGCACCCATGACACAGTCACTAGAACCTCACTTCGAACCATTCAGAAATGTTTATTGAGGGCTTGTCACCCAGAGTGACTTGACCCACATTCCTTCATTCCAGTCCCCACCATGGGACCACCTGGCCCCATGTCCCCCACCTTGCTGGGATACCCTCTCCTTGAGCACCAGTCCCAACCCAGTGCTGCAGCCTGGGGTTCTGTGCAAGGTGACAGTTGTCTCCTAGGGGAGGAGGGAGGCCAGGGCTGCTTTGAGGCTGGGCCCTGGGCCCTCAGGGTTTCCGGATCACCACCTGGAACTTACCTGGGAGGAAAGGGCTGCTTTTAGCACAGGCGGGAGCTGGGGGATGGCAGAAAGCACCCAGCAGCTCAGCGTCCACCCTGCCCTGTGCGGCAGCCTGGGTGGCCTGGCATGGCACTCCCTCTGCTGAGGGAGTAGGCTGAAAGGGGTAATGCTCCCGCCCAGCATGCTGCAGCCCAGCAGTGTGGGTGCTGGGGACACAGAGTTCAGACATGTAGGAAGCTGCAGAGGGGCCCTGCATGGGCTTCTGCGGCACATACTGCTCAGGCCCTGCCCACATGGGCCCCCAGCTCCCCCATGAGTAGCCAGGGCAACTGGAAGAGGGAGATGGCAGGCAGACCCTTATAGATGGCCATAGGCTGTGGGGCTGCCCATGGGCAGGGATAGGGCTTTAGCTCATTGGCTGGGGTCTGCAGCCTGGAAGCCCCCACCCCTCAGCGGGGTTGTGTGCCCATGCATCTCCTCCAGAGCTCCGGCCCCTCGTTAGGAAACCATCTAGGAGGATGTCTGTATGTCTGTGGTTCTGTTCACAACGCCGTGGGTCTCTCTTCAGGCAGGAGGCCATCCAGGAAGCACTGGGGCTGCCCTGGGGCTGGGCAGGGACTGGCCTGGTGACTGAGGCACTCTGGGCCTCAAGTTCCACTTGTCAGATGGGGCTTCATGGCCTGGGCTCACCTTCCAGCACCCACACTGGAGTAAGGCCAGAGAAGCATGGAATACCCCCACACTCAGCGGGCACGGAGACACCGCCGCCAAGACTCACAGGCAGGCAGGGCTGTCACGGAGGCGGTGACCAAGCTCTGGAAGCCCAGGGTACTGAGGGTGCCGCACAGAAGGCCGCAGGTGAAGGCCAGGGACTGGAGCAGGGGACACAGAGCAGTGAGCTGAGGGGAGCCAGCACCGGGGCCTGGGCCTTGGGGTAGCCCTGGGCCTGGGAAGATGCCTAACTTGGGGTGGGGTGGGGGTGGGGGCTCGAAGGGTGAAGTCCCAGCCCCTGTACCTTGGGCGCCTCCTCCACATACTGCAGGCCTGAGGCCATGGGGATGAGCAGGGGGAAGCTGTTGTCCTGCAGGACGTAGGTCCCCTGTGAGCAGAGGGGTCACAAGGGCTGGGCCTGTGCACTTGGGCCCCTTCCCTTATTACTTGTGTCAGGGGTCCTTTGTTCTGAGCTTTGGAAGGGCCCGGGTCTGCCCACCCCACAGTCTCTGCCTCCCAGGTTGCTGGGGCGCTGAGGCCCTGGCCCGATCCAGCTGGGGGCTCAGCCAGCGCGGGCCGTCGGTCGGTGGCAGCCGGCACCAGCGTGAGGTGAGCAGTGACATGCCAAGTCAGGTGCTGTCAGCCTGAAGAGGTTCCCGCCACTCCGCAAACAGCCTGATGCCTCCCTCCCCTGCTGGGTCCCCACCCGCCTCCCTCTGCCTTTGAGTTCTGCCTCCCACCTGGAGGCCCAGAGTGTTGGGGCGGGGAGGGCGCCAGGCACACCCACCTGGTGATTGGTGCGGAGGCTGTCCATCTGCTTGTGGAACACGGCCACCCACAGGTCCTTGCAGAGGAACTTGAGGACATCTAGCTCCTCCCTGAAGCCCAGTGTCTCCTGGGGCAGTCTAGAAGGCCAGGCCAGAGACCCCGGTGAGGACCTAGGCCCAGTCAGACTCCCCCCCCTGGGGTCTTGCTGACTCCCCAGCCAAGGTACGGGAGGCAAGAGATGTCGGCTCTCACCTCTCACCCAGTGCCTGGCCCACACGGAAGCCCATGTTCTCCAGGATGGACAGGCTCCTCTTCTGTCCCTAGAAGGCCAGAGAAGAGAGGTTCAGGGGCTCTCGGTGACCTGTCACCAGAAGTCTGCTGGGGTGACAGATGTGAGGGACCCCAGAAGTTGCATGCCTAGAGGTCCAGAGGTTAGATGGTTGGAGGAGGGGTTTCTCCCCAGCCTGGCCTGGGAGGGCTACGCCTTTAGAGGGGTGGCCACACCTCCCCGGGTCCACACCGGCCTTGCTCCAGGGACCACAGGGGCCTCCTAGGCTGAGTCCCACAAAGAACACTTCATTGTGAGTCCTTATAATGCCCTGCAAGGACCCTGGAATGCCTATGGGGTGACTTGCTCAGGCTGGGCTATGAGAAGGGGACTGCAGTGTCACTTGAGACTGCCGGACCTTATGAAGCCAGCCAAGATCCCTGAGAGGACCCTTAGGGCTCAGGGAGGGACACTGTGGTG
>PVJX010019112.1:0-35409 GCA_004027295.1 Dolichotis patagonum
AGCCCGGCTCTCCCACCCCTCACCCCTGCTGTAGAGTCCTGGGGTTCCCATCCCCCCCCCCCCCCGGGAACAACGAAAACCGGGACAGATTCCCGGCTGATCTGGTGAGTAATGACTGCTATTTTTCCCCCGTAAATTAAACCTAATCTCGTGTTGACTCTGCTGAACAAGGAGAATAATGAAGAAGATTAAGATGAGATGGTGTCTGTTCTCCTCCAACAAAAGCCAATTAATCGTCAGCAGGGTTATTGCCCTGAGCCAGAGCCACTATCAACTCTGCAGCTGAGGAGGGCAGGGCTGGGGCTGGGCAGCAGGGGAGGGTTCAGTCAGATGTGAGATGAACTGCCCTGGTGCCACGGGGCTGCAGCCAGGAGAGCATGTGCACAGCGTGGAGTGACCCAGGTAGGCGGTGTTTGTAAGGTACGAGGGAGGACCACGCAGGCTGCCAGATGCCTGCACACACACCCGGCGCAGGGCCCCTGGGACCCTCCCCTGTCCTTTTGGGAGTTACCTTTCATAAACAAACTACACTACCCTCCCCACTCTGCTTCCCCTTTTCCTCTCCCAGGAATGGGGAGGGGCCTCCCACCCAGGCCCAAGGACCCAGATCTGCAAATCAGGTGTGGTGGTGCGTGTGTGTGTAATCCCAGTGCTCTGGGAGACTGAGGCAGGAGGGTTGCAAATCAGAGCCTGGCCTTGAGCAATTAAAGGGTTTGGTGAGAGCCTGTGTTCAGTCTCCAGGACAAAAACAGTAACAAGGACGACAACTAAAACCCGCAACCCCCCCCTCCCCATCTGCAAACAGTGACACTTGGGCCTCCGTGTGCTCCACCTCGGTCTTCATCTGCAGAAGTGGAAGCAGGAATCCCTACTGGCCTCCCTCGGAGTCCCCAGATTCTCAGTGCAGGGAGGGGGCTGGAGGGGCGGCTGTCACAGACAGAGGCTACTTTGTCACGCGGCTCTCCCCAGAGGGCCACACTTTGTCTCCCAATTTATCAAAGAGGAGGCAGAGGCTCCCAGAGGCAGGCACCCAGGCTGTCACCTGCAGAGCCAGCTGGGATGGGGCCGGAGGGGTCCCCAAGGCTGTGCCCTTTCCGGTCTCCACGTTGCACATGGGAGACTTCAGTACTTGGTTGTCGGATGAATGAAACCCTCACCCAGTGCTACTTCTGGTCCAGTAAGTCCCTGTTTCAGTCCCCCCTGCTTCTCAGCTACTCCTGGACTTGGAATGGGTGATGTACCGTGCGTGCCACTCTCCTGGGTCATTCTTTTTTTGTTTTTGGTACTGGAGATCGAACTCATGACCTCGAGCTTGCCAGGCAGGCGCTTATGCCGCTGAGCTAAATCTCCTATCCTTCTGGGTGATTCTTGACAGCTCACCTATCTTAGTACTGTTCAGAAAACCACTGTGCCAGCCAGGTCTCAGCCTGCTGCACTTTCCTGGGCCCATACCATTTGGTTATTTTCTGAGCACCCCAGAAATAACCCCCGCGTCCACTGTTGCAGCCCGTGCTATGTCACAGCCCTGTGTGGTGTGTTCAAATCACGGTTCCTGGGTGCCGTTACACATCCCCTGAATACTATTTCATTCCCATTGTGTTTACTGATACGATTTCAGGCTGGCTTTAAACTCACAGTAACCCTCCTGCCCCAGCGTCCTGAGAACTGATATTGTCATCACACCCCACTTACTCCTTTTAGAGCTGAGATGACACTGGATCGCATAGCCAGGGCTTTATAAAGGCAGGACCCCGCTGAGATCTGTGACTCAGAGCCTCTCCAGACGATGGGGCCCTCAGGGCGATGCCAGCCCCGTGGGGAGGGCCTTGGTGAGCTGCTTGCAGACAGTGGAGGCTTCTGTGTCCCACAGATCATCCCAGGCTCCGCCTGGGTTCCTGCGTGAATGCATTTGGCACTGACGCATTTACCAGGCACCTCCTCTGCAGGCACTTGAGGACACATCCCTGAGCCATCATCCCTGTCCCTGGGGGCGCATGCACCTCCTGAAGGTGGGGACCACCCTGGCTCCCTGCTCCAACCTCGCTGGCTGTGTGACCCAAGCCTCACTTCCCTGCTCACTGCCTGTGTCTTCATCTGTAAGCCAGTGCAGTGTCTTAGGGTCGTGATGAAGAACAGGTGGGTTAATGGCCGTGGGGTGCTGAGATCAGTGGCTGCACAAAGCAAGAGCCACGTGCAAGTGTGAAATAAACAAGCATGGAGTCTAGTGACTGTCCTGTGATAACGGAGTAAGAGGGGAGGGGCATTGCATTTTGGGAGCCCAGAGGAGGAACCCTCAGTTTGGCGCCTGGACCCTGGTCTGGGAGGGCTTCCTGGAGGAGGAGGTGGTGAGCTGCCTTGGCCTGACCCACGGCGGAGGACCGAGGGCCTTCTAGCTGATTCTCCTGGCCTCTGCCACACACCCGGGTCTCCGGGGAAGACATCGCTATTGATCAGCGCCCTAGGCACACGCACGCACGCGGCCTCTGGAATTGAATGGAAATCTCTGTCCTCAGGGACCCCGGATTGAGGGATGGAGAGCAGACCCCCAAACCGTGGGCAGTGCGGGGTGAGCGGGGTGGGGTGTGGAGAGGTCCTTTCAAAGCCGCATAAAGACAAAGGTGTCCGAGAGGAGGAAAGAAAGGAAAAGAAAAAAGGAGGGGGAAGCAGACAGAGAAAGTGATTTCCTTGGCTGGCGTTTCTAGGGGAATGAAATCTTGTTTTTTGTCAACACTGAGCGGAAAAACCCGATCTATTAGGGCAGAGCCTCCCCCATCCCCCATTTATTGCTATGTTTTTGACCCAGCAGTCTCGGGGCTGCCAGGGAATCAGACCTGCAGGGTTGGGGTACGCGAGGGAGGGCGGGCCAGCCCCGATCAATTGCTTCCTCTCCGAGGCCGAGGCCGGGAAATGAATTATTCCCCGAGACACAGGCTCCTCCCCCCGCGTTCCGCACCGCAGAGCGCAGCCTGCGATCTTCCAAATTCAATTTGGTCTTGGAGCGCAGGTGTGCGTGGGGGTGGGCAGGGGGCCTGGCAGCCACGGGGTTTCCTGTGAGGGGACCGGGAAGCGCCTGGCTCGGTCCCGGGGTGGGGGCCCCAGCGAGTCACTCTGCCTGCGCCAGGGGCCCCCTGCCAGCCGCAGAGGTGGGGGGATTTGTTTCCCCGCCGGAGGCTCAGAGAGGCCAGGCCACCTGTCTGAAGCCACACAGCAAGCCGGTAACCATGGCAACCTACTACCTTCCCGTCGTCGGTGCTGAAGATGCTCCTCTGTGTCTTCAACCGCCCCGGGAACCCCCGATTGAACAAACTGGGGTTGGGACCTGGGGTTGCCCCTTCTGGGGCACTGGTTCTGTTCATTTACAGTCTTGTGACCTGGGGCAGGTCGCTTAATTGGCTCCTTCCCTGATCCAAAAAGTGAGGTCAGTTAGACAATCAGTGGACGGCTTGCCAGAGTTCTGAATGACAGGAATGGAACTCAGGGGTTTAACAAAGCACGTTTGGGGGTTCACATAATGAAGAATCCCAGTAAATATTCTTTGCGGCATGGCTGGATCCAGGAACTTTGAGGGAGGGTTGGGAACTCAGGTTTCCTCTCTGTCTCTGGCTCCCATGACGCTTCAGGCCAGGCAGGCTCACTCCGGGTGGGGTGGGGGCCCCCTGGCTCTGCGCCGCATTAAGGCAGGGGGGCACTCGCTCACCTCTGAGCTGTTCCTGGGGTGAGAGGGGCCGGGCTTGGGCCAGGGGAGGGGCGTACACTGTGGGGCTGGAGGGATAGAGTGGGGTGCTGGATCAGGACACTGCCCAGGAGCCCCCCACTGTCCTCACAGCCATCGTCAGTGCCGGGGCTCTCGGTGGGCCCCAGCCTCCTCCATCTGGCCCCCATCAGCCTGTTCCCCTGACTGGCCGGGGCCCCAGGGAGGGGCTGCCCCCACCCCCTCCCCTGCCACTGAGACTGCAGGGTCCCCAGTGATGTGTGGAAGAGAGGACCAAAGAGGCCCTGACAGGGGCCCGAGGCTCCCCGGAGTTTGAGCCTCCTTCCGGGCTGTGAGTGGTCTGGCCAGGGCCCAGGAGTGGGCTGGGGAAGGAAAGGGGTGATGGGGGGTCGTGTACCCTCCTCGCGTGCCCCTCGGTGACCTGCCCTGGGGAGGGCACATCTCCCAGTTCAGGACGACCTCGCCAGCTCCAGTCACTCTGGCGTGCTGTGTAATCCTGGGAATGGCTTTTATTGCTTCCCAGTATGAAATCATGTTACAGCGCTGTGGTGGCCTCGGTGGCCTTGGTATGACAGTCCCCATCCCGAGGGCTGGTGACCCACCCTCCCCAGCGCCCTGTGTCTCAGCTGCTTGACCGCCCACCCCAGCGGCCTCTCTGGCCCCTCCTGCCCCTCCCAGCCTGCTCATTACAGCGGCAGCAGGTGTGGGGGAGGCTCTCGGGAGATGGAAGAGTCCCCAGCAGCACCTCTGGCCTTGGTGCAGACGGAGGAGGCCCAGGGAGGGGAAACTAGGAGTGTGCCACCTCCAGGGAGCCTTTCTGGGTTTCCCTTGGCCCTCTCTGCGCTCTTCTACCTTGAAGCCACCATCAGCCTGGGGGCAGTGGGACAGCTGTGGTGATGGCTGGAGAAAGGGCAGCCTTCCGGCACCAGCAAGCTGGGAGGCCTTGAGTAAGTTGTTTACCTCTCAGAGTCTCAAATCAAATCCTCCTGCTTGTACCCTGAGGATGGAATCCAGGATCTTTGCACTGAGCTGATCCCTTTGCCCAATTTATTTTATTTTATTTTATTATTATTATTATTTTATTATTTTTTGGTGCCAGGGATCGAACTCATGACCTTGCATATGCCAAGCAGGCACTTATGCCGCTGAGCTAAACCCCTGACCCCTCAGTTTATTTTATTTTGAGATGGGTCTAAGTTGAGTAAGTTGAATTTGAACTCGAAATCCTCCTGCCTCAGCCTCCCTGCGTGCTGGGATTACAGGCATCCTCTACCGCATCTGGTTCCGTCTTCCAATTTCTAAAGCCTTTGGGGGAACATTCACCCAGCCTGACAGCCTGGGGGAGACTGGAGCGAGCCTGACCTGAGATACGAGGTGGGTTTCTGGTTTTCTTTTGTCCTTTGTGACCCTGTAATGTGGGGTGATAATCCCCGCCTTCTTCCCTCGGCCCTCACGCCCTGAGTGGAAGGTGGCCTGGCGGATCCATGCTATGGGGCCAGGCGGCTTCTCCAAGCACACATGGTGCTGAGTCAGTGGCTGGTCTGCACCCTTGGGTGCAGAACCCAGGAGGAAGACAGGACCCAGCCAAAGCTCAGAAAACACCCAGCAGAATCCTTTGGCTTAGCCAAAGGGGGAGGTGTCACGGTTTAGACACAGGGACAGTGGACAGGTATGACAGTCCCTGCCCCAAGGAAGGAGAGAGGAAGCTGCCCAGACTGTCCATGCTCAGCCAGCCAGGACATGCACTCACTGTCCCATTGCACCGCCTCGTCTGTACTCTGGATTTCCAGCCAGGCTCAGCAAGGCTGGCCAGGTTGTCTACGTCACACAGCTGTGGGTGACCGAAGTTTGCCTGGATCCAGCTTTCCCTAGTTTCCTGTTCTCTCCTCAGACTTGAGGCACAGGCGTCCCCTGTCCCCTCCCATGACAACGACGACGCTGCCAAAGTGGGCAGGCTGGATCTGCACCGAGGGCGAGGCCAGGCGTGTGACTGTCCACAGGAGGTGCAGGTGACGCTGCATCTCCAGGGACTCTCTCTGCTCCCAGAAGGAGCCCTAGAATTCACTGCTTTGTGTTTTTTTGTGTTTTTTTGTGTTTTTTTTTTCCTTAAGCACTTAAAGAACAGACTAGAACTGATAGCTAAATTAAACCTGCTGCGAGTGCCTGTTTAATTGAAAATGCCATCTGTAATTTAAATGTCAGAAGCGGGATGGTTATTACGGCTGCACTGAAGACTCCAGCTCATTTCACAGTTGCAAAACAGACCCGGAAAAGCGGCAAATGGACCGTGGCCTGCAGGTTGTGGCGCGAGTAATAACTCCCCGGTCCCACTGCTGAGTGTGAGCTCCTGCTTGGCTGAGGGGGGCCGAGCTGGGAGCTGGGGCTTGGGCTCCAGGATTCAGCCTCTGCCTCACCCCCAACACCTCTGCCCCGACCCCGGCCCCTCCCACTTCTGGGCTGAAATCCCAACCTCTCAGCCTAGTACTCGGGGCCCTGCTTCCCTGCTCCTTGTCCAGCTCTTTCGGGGTCCCTCTGGTGAGCTCGGGTCCATCTAAGTCATCTAGGACTCAGCCCCAGTGTTACCCTTCCCTGAGCGGCTCCTGCCTGCCACATCGCTGATCCAGGCCTGGTTAAGTGCTTCCTTCCCGGTCCTCCTCGGCCCCTTGCTCACCTCCACTGTGGACTCACCATGGCGCATCTGTTCCTTACTGTGCTTGTTCTTCTTGAGAGCTGGTGCTGGGCCCTGGGCAATCCCAGCAGCAACCGTCACCAAGCATCTACTAGATAGCAGGTGCTGTCATTGGCACATTTTACAGATGAGAAGACTGAGGCATGGAGAGTAATTTGTCCTAAACTATACAGGCACCAGTGGCCTGCAGGAGATCAGACTGTCATTTCCAGCCTTGTTGAAGCTTGGAAATATTTGCTCAGTTAATGCAAAGAGGATTCCTCATTGTGTTCTGGTCCTGCCTGGAGGGGAGAGGCCAGGACAGAGCAATTGGCATGCCCGCAGGGAGTGAATGGACCCAGCCCATTCTGTGGCCTCCCCGACCAGAGATCACACGCTTGCCCTCCGGCCACTCTGCGCTGGCCGTGCAGATCGTGGCGCTGTGTCCCGCATTTACCGTGGACAGGATGCTACTTCCCGTCTGCCTCCTGATGAAGTCCCCGTAGCCGTGTCTCTCCCCGCAGATGGACTGGCCGCCAGTGTCCTCATCGCCGCCCTGGCCCCACACCCTGGAATAATTCTGCGACAGTGCAAGCCCTTTCCCTCCAGTGCTCAGGACAGGGAAGTCTCCGCTGGCTTTGGAACTTCGTCTGTCAACAGTGCTGCCAAGGGCTCGAGGTCAGTGACCATGTCAAAGAGCGCAGTGGGCCTGGCCACGGCTGGGGATGGCATCCGGACAGCTGGAGCCCCGCTGCGATTTCCTCCTGTGGGAAGGAAGTGCCTTGGGCGCCGGTTTAGCCTCCCTGCAGTCAGACTGATCGCTTTGCTCTGGCCTCTCCCCTCCAGGCGGGACCAGAACACAGCCTGGGAATCCTCTCTGCTTTCACTGAGCAAATAATTCTAAGCTTCAGTGAGGAGAAGGCGGGCTCTTCTGTGGGCACCGCAGACACTTCCTGTTGGCACCAGCCATTCCTTCCGCACCTTGGGACCCCCCCCCCAATCAAAGTGCCTGATCTCTGGGCTCCCGCCGCCGTTCTTTAGGTTTCCCTATGCCTCTTCCAGCCTGCCCGGATTGCAAAGCTAAGCTTATGAATATGAAAAAAACTAAGTAATAATTACTTGTAAAAAAAAAAAGGTGGGGAGGGTCCCCAAGGCCTCCGGAGCTTCAAGAGGGGTGCCTGTCCCTTTTCCCACGCATCCCCCGATAGCTGTCTGCTGGCTGTGCACTGCCTGGCACCCCCAGCTGCGCAGGGGTGCAGGGAGGTGGCTGATCAGAGCCATGGGGTCTTGGGCAGGGGTGTTCCACCTCCGGGAGCGCAGTGTCTATACTAGTACTTTGCCCGGAGTATGGAGGGGTCAGAGGCCCGGAAGGTACAGAGCTTGGCAGAGGCTTAATTTAGGGGAGCCCCAGTACTCATTCATTCATTCACTCATTCATTCTTGATTCCTGAGTGCACGTCCAGGGCTCAGGGGCTGTGCCTGCTCTGATCTCTGGGTCCCCACAGTCCAGCTTAGGGCATGTAAAGAGGACCCCCGAGATCAGTTCTGTTCTGCATTTGGCCCTGCACTGATCATGACCTCTGACCCACACCCCACCTTGTGTCCTGTCCACACCCCTGCTCTGCTCTGTCCCCGATGATCTTCTGTTTTCTGAAGGTGTCACCCAGTCACTTATCCCCAAGGCTGAGAGCAAACCAGTGACGCTGGCTCCTGATGAGGTGGCCTCCGTCTCCCCAGTGCTGGCTTCCTGCAGGTTGCTGACTTGTTAGAGGAAATTGTATATCGACAAAGGTATCGATTTGCATAATTCAGATATAATTAGGAGAAAGGTTTGCCTCGGTGGAAGACAACGGGCTGGCTGTTCTGTAACCGCTGACCTTGGGAGAGTTAGGAGCTGGGACTTTATCTCTTGCCAAGAGCGCAGCTCCTGCAGACGTGGGTCCCCAAGACCTGACTCCTCCTCCTCCCTCGGCTCGGCCCCACCTCCTCATGCCTTTGCCCTCCACCCCCAGCATCTCCTGCCTGGCCAGCACCTGGAATCCTGAGCACGCACTGTCCCAGGGCCCCGCTAGGATGCGAAAGGACATAGTGCTGGAGGGCACTGGGCCGCAGGGGTCACCTTGTGTGTGATGCTACCATCTGGAGCAGGGAAGGGGACTTCAGGCTAGTGTCATTTTGACAGTAGGAAGAAAACAAGAAAAACTAAGCAGGGCTTGAAGCAGGCGACTAGAAATTAGCGTGACCCGGTGAATTATTTTGCTGCTGAGATGAAAAGTGGAAGTGCATCCTCAGAGATTAGGAACATAACGAGGCAGAGAAGATGAGAAATGCATGCCCTCTCTGCTCTGTCCTGTAGCTATTTCTTCAGCCTTTATTTATTCTTCCATTCATTCGACAAATATTTATTGAGGGGCTATTATGTGCTAGGTAAAGAGGAAAGAATTAGGTGTTACTATTGAGAGAGCAGATGTGATCTATTATGGTTATTACGGGTGGATTTGGCTCCCTTGCCCATTCTGGTCTAGGAGAGCAGAGGGTGGCACACAGGGTACACCGAGACGTTATGGATGTGCAGAAAGTCCTCTGGAAAGAACTCGCGATGCCCCGCTATGTATTTCAAGCTGGGCTTGCACTCACTATGTAGCCCAGACTGGCTTGGAACTCGCAGTGACCCTCCTGCCTCAGCCTCTGCAGTGCTGGAGTTACAGGCAAGTGCCACCATGCTGGGATGCAGAGTTTGAATTGTGCCTCTGGGAACTGCTCGGGGAGCTGCTGCTGCTTCTGTCCCAGGAAGCGGGTGGAATATTCCCTTCACAACGACCTCACCGCTCAGAGCGGGGCATCTCATCAGCGAGCTTGGCAGGAAGCAAGAAGATGAGTAGAGACTTTGGTCCCCAGCTGCCCGTACCCCTGCCCCCTGGAACCTTTACTCCTCCCTCGCAGAGCGGCAGAGCGGCTCTCCCTGGAAGCCACATCTGATTTCCCCGGGGAGCAATTTGCTGGCCACTGATTTACTTGTTGGCTGTCTCCGTCTGTGCTGAATAATAAGGCCTCTTCCCTGGAAAGGATATTAGAGGCTGGGGTGGGAAGGGCTGGGGCAGTGTGATATTTATTTCCCGGGCATTTGGGACCGTGAATCACAGGGCTGTCTCTAACCTGGGCTGTCAGAGTCCGCAGGCCCAGAGATGCATTTCCAGGGTCCCTGGGCCAGCTTGCCTGCTGATGTGTCCTGGAGCTCTGCTTGAGATTCACGCTGCCTGTCCTGGAGGTGCAGGACATTTTCCCGCCCTGGGGACAGATTCCCAGGTCTCTATCCTGCCCCTCTCTCTTGCCTCCGCCCAGATGGTTCACTCCCACAATGCTCTGCTTCCCAGCTCTGACCCAGACCGCTGTTTTCCTTGGGCAGAGGCAGGAAGCCCTTGCCGCTGGGCACCGGTCTTGGGCAGCTGAGGATACCCTGCCCGCTGGCTGGGAAGCGGCTGATCCAGCGCTGGAAGGACATGAGCAAAGAGGACGCCCTGGAGGCCCTGGGTGCTCGCAGCCTGGCCGGGCCACTGGTCCGCATGCATCGCAGTGGGTGCAGGACTGACAGGAGCCTCCCCTCCTGCACCTCTGCTCCCCCACCTCCCCTGGTGGCAATCCTCCTGCCTCAGCCTCCTGAGTGCTGGCATTACATGCATATGCCACCACTCCTAGTCAAATCTCACTTTGTTTTCTTTGCAACATGAAGGTTAGAGCGCAGGGCCTAACACGGGCTAGGCAAGTGCTCTACCGCTGCTCAGCCCGGCTGGCGTCTTTTTTTTTTCTTCCCTTCTTTTCTTGTCTTCTTTTCTCAGGGTAGGGAATTGAACCTAGCTCCTTCACGCTGAACTATATCCCTGGAGATAGATTTATGTTTTTTTTTTTGGTACCGGGGATCGAACTCACAACCTCACACTTGCCAGGCAGGCACTTAAGGCACTGAGCTAAATCCTTGGCTAGATTTATGATTTTGAAAGAGTCTCAGTTGCTCAGTGAGGCTGAAACATGAGCTCCTCCTGCCTCAGCCTCCTAGAGTGCTGGGATTACAGGCCTGCACCACACACCTGGCTAGCCCTTTGTAATTTCCGGGGCTCCTTGTCCTTCCCTGTGGCCTCCTGACCCCTGCCATGGCTCGGATGTGCTTTGAGGATCCCCCCAAGGTTCATGTGCGGGAAGCTGGGTCTCTGTTGCAGTGGGGGCGGGGGAGTTTTAGGAATGGGACAAGAGGCCATGATCAGGCCATGGGAATTTTTGTCACAGGCTAAGCCAGTCTGGGGAAGACTGTCTAACCCCAGCTGCTTGTCCCCAAGCCCGAGTGCTGGGATGAGGCGGTGACAGGTCAGGGTCAGGTCCCTGGGCTCAGCCTCATAGATCAGGTCCCTGGTGTTGGTGCTCACTAGTAGCAGCCACAGAGGGGACAGAAAGGAGGGGGCAGAAAGGAAGGAACAGAAGTGCTGATAAAGCGGAATCTCCTCCCCACTGACCCCTGGCCCAGCACCCTGTGGTTCTGTCCTCCAAGGGCAATTTTCCTAGTGCTCCAAAGCCTTCCCTGCCTTGAAAAAAATTTACTTTCCATATTATGAAAACAATGGAGACAGGGTCTCCATGGCATAGGCTGCTTTGAACCCACTGTCACACTCCTGCCTCAGCCTCCCAAGTGCTGGGATGTAGGTATGTGCCACTGTGCTCAGGAAAAATAATGATTTTCACATTGGAGGAGATTTGGGAAAATGCAGAGGAATAGTAAGACAAAGATAAAAGTCATCTTTTACTTTCTGACTTTTAAAATCATAATTATTAGCTCACATACATCGTGCAAAATAGTGGTTTTCGGGGTGGCATTCCCACATGTGTACATAACACACGCTGACTGTACCCAACCTTCTAGAACACTCTCACCGCTCTAGTCACTCCCCTTTCTCTCTTGGGGCCCCCAAAGTCACCTTAGAGTGGAAGTGAGGGCTGACAACAGCTTGTCTTTTCCTGTTAGCCCTGCCTACCTGTGCCGGAGACCCCGCCTCCTGCGGTAATTAGAAGCAGCATTAAAACTGCCTCGCGACCAAGTTATTGCTTCCAAGAATAATAGTCTCTGTTACTACAAGAAACTAATTAACAGCATGCAATGAGGGAGAAAAATTCAATTAATTAGTGGCTTAATAAGTGCTAGCAAGGACTCCAGGCTTGCCTTGGGCCTGGGAGTGGGTGGGGGGCCCCCTCCCGAGGGCTGGGGTGGTGAGCCTAGAGCTGGGGGTGGGCTGCGAGGAACCAGGTCTGCAGGACCCTGTGGGACTGCGTGTTTGCCCCCAGTGACCTTCATGGTCTGGTGTTGTCCTGGGGCAGTGGGACCCCCCCCCCCACTGCTGGCCACAAGGGATGTGGGGAGGGACCTGCTGTCCTCTGTCCCCACGAGGTCCTCCTGTCCCTCACAGCTCCCACAGATGCCATCGAGCCTCCCCCAGTCCCATCCCTGATGTCGCCCCTTCTCCAGCCCCACCTCCAGCCTGTCACCTGGTCTGGTGGCCCCAACTTCAATGCCCTTGCTGCATCCTCCTGGGCTCCTGCGTAGCCAGCCGGGGCCATACCTTGTTCACCTGCCCCTCTCTGTCTGGCAAATGCTGCCTCTGACGTGTCCAGCTCAAAGCTGGGACCTGGACAAGGTCAAGCCGTGTCCCTGGGCTGGCATGGTGCCCATCTCCCAGGGCCCTTTGGAAGCATGGGGAGGGGTCCCAGCAGTGTGTGCACAGGGCGGCGTGTGCGCACTTTACATGCAGAGGATGCTCACCGCAGTGCATCCAGGTCGCCCTCGCTGCATTCCCAGACCCCGGGTCCGAGACGCTGCAGCAGCCAAGGTGGGCGGAAAATCTGTTTGCGGCACAGCTGAGGGAGGCGCTCACTTGGTAGGGTTCAACAGGCGGCAGGCGAGTGGGTCTCGGACTCACCCCAGTCAGGACCCGGAGATGCGACCAGGGGGTGATGCCAGACTGTGCGGGTTCTGTGGCACTGCCCAGCGCATGTGTTGAGCTGATGGGCGGAGGGCTGTTGCAACAGTCCCCCACAAACACAAGGCCTTCCCCAGTGCAAAAAAAATTTTGTTTTGAGTCAAGGTCTCACTCTGTAGACCAGGCTAACCTCAAACTTGCTGTGATCCTCCTGCCTCAGCCTCCCAAGGGCTGGAATTGCAGGCACGTGCCACTATGTGTGACTCAATCAGTGAAAATTATGGGCTCACTGCTTTTGAGGTCAGCAGTCCAAGGTGGCTCTCTTGGGGCCAAGGTCGCAGCGACCTCCCAAGGTGTGAGGGGACCGCACCTCCCCTTGCCTCCCCTGCCTACAGGGCCTTCGTGTACCTGGCTCCTCCGACCTGGGCTGAGTCCTTTGCACACTGCCGTCCACCTGGCTTCCCTCTCTCTCCCTCTTTGGTGTTGGGGCCCTAGGGAGAGTGTGGGAGAGTCTCCCTTTTTTACCCGCATGGGATTCGCAATCTTAATTCCCCGTTGCCGTGGAAGTTTGGTTACTTCCAGGTCCTGGGGATCAGCGTGTGGACACTGAGAGGGCCGTGATCTTTGGACCACAGTGGGGGGCATAAACCCCCAGCAGCACTGCACAAAACGAACCGCGAGCCGCGTGTCTCCTGTAGCCCGGTGTATCTATTGTACTGTGTGTTGGTGCACGTGGTTTCATTGCACTGGATCCTGCCAGAGCAGTTAACTTTCTGGAAAATGAAGTTACAAAATCTTGAGGTGGAAGCAGGCATCCAAGAGGAGGCAGCCAGACGTGTAATTAGACAAAACCATAAAGGTGTGAACTGGGCATGGGGGTGCACAGCTAGCGTCCCAGCTGCTTGGAAGGCTGAGGCAGGAGGGTTGCACATCTGAGCCCAGCCTGGACAGCTTAGTGAGACACTCTGTCTCAAAGTTAGATAGACAGACAGATAGTCTTCTAGACAGACAGACAGACAGACAGACAGACAGACAGATGATAGATAGATCGGTTGGTCTGGGAGTATAACTGTGCTCCCTGGGTTCAAAATCATGAGTCAGGCAGTTAATACAAATAGTTTCTTTGTATTTTGTGACGCTTGTGGTATTTGTCAACTTTTGAAAATGTGGAAGTTGTAACTTCCACCAGTGAACCCCAACTTTCATGTCTTTTGCTTCATTCTTTTTTTTGGGGGGCGGGGGGTACCTGGCATCAAACTCAGGACCTTGCACTTGTAGGCGCTTGTGCCGCTGGGTGGCTGCACACTTTAACCCCTCACCCCTCTCCCCATCTGCATTGTATAAACTCAGGTCCCCCTGAATGAGGGGCCTCACTGCACCCCAGAACCCTTGCACCTGTCCCTCGTGGCTCCCCCTTTAGATCTCAGCTTGGTTCTTCCCAAAGGCCTTCCCTGTCACAGCTTCCTGCACCCCATGGTTAGGCCCCTGGGCCTCTGCCCCTCAGCAACGCCCCTCTCCAGCCTCTCCCTGGTTGGTCAGCAGCTCTGTCAGCACCGTGGCCCGCCTGACTGGCTGCCTGGTGTTGCCTAAAGGGATCAGTGCAGAACCTGGTATACAGTCGGCACTCAATAAATGCACACAGAACGGGAGGGAGAGGTCACTGCTGAATGCAGATACCTGAGCATGGTCCTGTGCTGGGGCTGGGATTCCAACCCAGAATGCCCACCTGGCAAAGGAGACCATCACGCATTTGAGGCCGGAAGCTGCTTGATGGGTGCCCAGGAGTGGGTGGCAGAGCGTATATCAGCAAATTCCAAGGCGGAGAGGCCGGGGATTTAGCTCAATGGTGTAAGTGCCCATGTGGCAGGTGTGAGATCACCAGTCTGATCCCTGATACTGGGAAAAAAACAGAAGAAAAAAATTCCCAGGCAGGAAGTTGGTGAAAAGCTAGGCTGAATTAAATCCCAGGGCGCTGGGGAGTCTCAGCTGGTTCTGGAGCCGCCGGCAGGGAGGGGAGCTGGGAGAGGCCCCTGACCTGGGCCTGGTCAGCTTGGCCTCAGCCCCACTCGCAGCCGCCTGGTGGCACCGCTGTCTTCACACAGCAGCTGCTGCGGGCCGGCCTTGCCAGAGGGAGGCCGACAAGGCGCTTATTGAATTTATGGCTTTAATTTATGACAATTCTAATCCTATTAAGGGCTCCCTTTTGTCTGCAGTCTGCACCACAGTGGAGTTTAATTACGGTCAAGCGAGGGTTTCCTTGCCCAGGGGACCTACCTGGCCATCCGGTGGCCTCTCCCGGGTTGCTTGAGGATCTCTGGTGCCCCGGGGCGGCTGCAGCGGAGGGGCAGGAGTGGCTGCTGCAGGAGGGGCGGTGCTGCAGGGCTCCCCGCGGCTGGGACTGCTCCTGCCAGCACGCGTGGTGATGCTTAGTGTGTGACAGTGAGACTGCAGTGCGCAGTGCGCAACCTGGGCCGCTGTTCGACAGGCCTGGGCAGGTGGGGGTCTTGGGAGAGAAGGAGGGAGGGGGCCTCAGGGACCCACCAGGGCAGTGGCAATCAGTAGCGCTGAGAAAATGAGTCACTTGGGAAGGGGGAGAGACTCCTCTGCCTGCCCTGGGACAGAGATGTCTCCCAGGGGAGCAGGGAGGTGCCCGAGGCAGTCTCAGGGGTGGCCCCAAGTCCCATCTTAGCAGAATGGTGAAGAAAACATGCAACGCTGGGGTCAGGAGTCCCCGGTCACATTTGGCCTCTCTGGGGTGCTCCTTCTCCGGCTGGAGGACTGGGGGCCCCTGACCCCGTCAAGTCTGGGGAGGAGCATGCGGCTGGGGTGGGTGCGGGCCCGGGAGGAGATCAGAGGCCTGGAGACTGGGTAGGGAAGCTCAGTGGGCAGCCAAGAGGCTGGGGCCTCAGGGGAGGGTCGGGAGTCCCGGGAGGGGAGACAGCTGTGCTCGTGGTCAGGGAGACCCTGGAAGTGAAGCGGCCTGGAGATTGGAAAGTGACCCAGTGGCTCACCCAGGTCGCTCCCTTTGTAAAATGGCCCGAGGCCCGCAGCCCCTGGCTTCCCTCGCAGGCAGAAGGTGAGAGCCGCAGTGGGCAGCAGCCTGAGTGGTCAGCAGGGAAGACCCCATCCGGCTAAAGGAAAGGGCAAACAGGAGCTTTGGCCGATCTGGAGGCCCCAGGTCCTGCTGCTTAAGATCCAGACAGCAGCAGGGGTACAGGGGGCTTGAAGACCCCCACAGCTGCAGGAGCACAGAGGTGGCATCAGGGGGCCAGGGGCCAGCGGGTAAAGGAGCAGCCATTTCTGTGCTGCTTGCCATCCATCTACGGGAGACCAGACGTCTCCCCGCCCCGCCCTCAAGGGCTGGCATCCGATCCCGGGGGTCCGGATGCCTGGGGTCTTTGGGGTGGTGGCCTCCCCAGCTCTCCTGTAACCCAGAATCCTAGACTTGGCCTGCACGAGCTGCCGCACCAGGAGAATAATTTCAGTCGGCGAGAAAGCCAATGCCGGAAACACTGCTGAAGACTTTGCATCACCTGGAATCGCTCCTTAGGGGTTTTAATTTCATTTGGGGCGGCGCTGGCAGGAGGATCTGTCAGGCTTCGCTGGGCTGAGAGACTGAGACCCTCGGGATGGAGGGGTCACGTGGCTGTCGGGGTGCAGGAACGATGCCAGCCAGAGAAGGGGCCTGACGGTGCGCTAAAGAGATTCCCGATCATGGCTGAGGATGGAGAGGGAAAATCAGGAGCGGGAATGACTGGAAAACGGTGTGGCCAGGGCGCACGCCACGTGGGTGCCGAGATCTGCCCAGGCTGGTGTAATGTGTATGGCATGCGTGTGGCCTGTGTGTGACATGCGGGTGGCATGGGACTGGGACCCGCTGCTCCTGTCCTTGAGGAACCTCTCCTTGCTTAATCGCAGTGAGCCCGGATTACGTTTTCTCCCTTTGCTTGATTTCCGGTACTGCACTTTTGGACACCCAGCCGTGCCTCAGTTTACCCTTCTGCAGAGCGGGATGGTCATTCTAGCCCTCCTGGTCTGAAGACAGTCTGAGGGCGGCGTCCTCCAGGGACTCTAGGTGTGACCAGGCCTCTGTCATCCCCTGCAGAGTTCCAAGGGTTTTCACACGTGGTCACATCTGGGTCCTTCGAGACCCCTGGAGGAAGTGGGGGCCGCACCCTTTGTTATAAGATGGGGCTCTGAGGCTCACAGAGGGTTTAAAAACACAGGTCTGCTATTAAGATGCTTGGTAAGGTCACCAGGTCAGGAGTCACAGACCCAAGAGAGGGCTCCGGGCCACGCCATGGGGGCTGCGCACTGAGGGTTTGCACACCGAACTCAGAGTTTTGTGAAAGGTTTCCGCTTCAGATCCTCACACAAAAACAAATAAATGCACAGCAAGTCCTTTAAAACTATTTTTTTCCTTCCTAAACCCATTTCTATGGGTTCGTTTTGTCTGTTTTATTGAATGATAAAAAGATGGAATTTAAAAAGAATCAGTTAAAGAAAAAAGGAAATGATTGAAGACACAGTAGTTCCAGTTAATTATAGACCATTCACCTGCATTTCCTTCTGTCTGTCCATCTCCAGCGAAGGTCCCATTTTGAGAACATCGAAATGAATTGGTTTGATAAGCAAGCATTCAAAATATACGAAAATGTCAGTGAAAACATGACATACTGTAGAGTCCGTGGTTTTGTAAAAGAATTCTTCATAAAAACAGCATCAGTCTATTTTTTCCTTCCCACTGAATGTTTCCTAGGTGAAGCGCTGTACTTTCTGTTCATATTTGAACAATCAAATGACAGAGCTGTACCGTCCCAAGTGACATTCAGACACTCGGCAGCGGGGTGGGGCCATGGCTGGGCCCCCAGTGTGAGCACTGGTGCTGGAGGCAGCGGGTTTTGGGGAGTAGGCTTGGGACTGCTGGGTTTGCACCCGGCAATCTGTTTCCTTCCCCTAGGAATAATCGGCCCTCCACACACGCAGCCCCTGAGGCACAGCAGGGGACGGACGGCAAAGGGTCCAGCGGAGCTGGAGAGCTAGCAGGCTGCAGGAACCCAGGCGCTGTGGTGCCCCACCCAGGCCGAGGCCCCTGTAGCTGCAGGTGGCTTTTCCCAGGATTCTGTGTTTTCTACTTTCTGCTTCCAAATAGGTCTGTTCTGTCCTGCCTCCCCTTCCAGAGTGCTGGGATTCCAGGTACGGGCCACCGTGCCCAGCTATGTAGCACTCGCTTAATCACGAAGGAAAGAGACCCACTTGGAATTAGTTTAAGCCACAAAGTGAATTTATTGGGTGTTCAGGGCTCTCGGGCCACAGCTGAGGTGAGACCCAGGGGCCTGGAGGTTGCTGCCAGGGTCCCCTACTTTCCTCATAGCTTCAGTTTGCGTCTCAGCCCCGTATGCTGATGTAACAGGCTGCCTCAGGCTGGCTCTGGTCCTGCCGGCTTGTCAGCATCTTAGAGCTGGGAGGTTTCCTGGGTGTTGGCAGAAGCCTCGCTCCATGCCAGCTTTGTGAGAGACCAGGATGCCAGCTTAGGGCGGCACCAGGAGGCTGGGGGCAGGCAGCTTTGGCTACACAGGGAACAGGAGCTGCAGGTGGCCCTGGGCTTTGTGTGACCTTGCACAAGCCCCTCGAACCCTCTGTGCCGTTTCCTGATGGCACCTCCTGGGGGCACCCTGTGACTCCTAAAGGGTGAGATCAGAGGTAAGTGACACTTAAATCCTGCTCCCGAGGTGGCAGCAGCTGCAGTGCCCTGGCAGACGACCCACAGTTATGAGCAAGGCTGCTGGGCTGATTTCACTGTGCCTCTGTTTCTTGCTTTTTATTTTTGCGGTACTGAGGTTTGAACTCAGGCCCACTCTCCCTTTTTAAAATTTTGAGACAGGATCTAGCTAAATTGCCCAGGCAAGGCTTTTACGCTTGTGATTCTCCTGCCTCAGCCTCCCGGAGGCCTGGGATTACAGATGCGCAGCACCACACCCAGCTGTTTCTCCCATTTGCTTTATGAGCGTGGGCCTGGACAAAGGGCTTAGCACTGTGTCTGCCTCCAGGGTGTCCCAAAAGAGCCAGTGTCACTGCCCGTGTTGTGACTCACACAGAGGCCCTGGGTTTGAGACACTGTGCTTTCCTGCAAGGTGCCAGGGCTGGGCGGAGGGGCTGGGGTGAGGAGGTTGCAACCTGCCAGGGGTTCCTGGGCCCCACATGGAGACTGTCCCAGGGCTCTGCCGAACCTCCCAAATGTCTCTGGCCTGAAATTAGGTGAGCACTGGCCTTTGGGTCCCAAGCGCTGAGTTCAAGTCTCTTCCCAGCCCTGGTGGGGACATGGACTAGTCTGAACCTGAGTTTCCACACATGTGAAGTGTGAGGACGAGTCTGCTTTGCCAGGATGCTGGGAGGTTTGAAACAGGCCAAGCTGGGTTTGGTGGCATGTGAGTATAATTCCAGTCTTCTGGGAGGCTGAGACAGGAGGACCACAAATTCAAACTCAGCCTGAGTCGTTTAGCGACTTAGCAAGACCCTGCCTGAAAATAAAAAAAAAAAAAAAAACCTAAAGGGGAGCTGGGGTGTAGCTCAGTGTGAAAGCCGTGGAGAGGAGAGGGAGAAAGTGTGAGCCAGAGAAGCCGGCTGTGCCTCAGGAAAGGCCCGTGCCTGCGTGGCAGACTTGTCCCCCATGAGGGATCTGCATTTCTTTCTTGACTCGTCCCTCACTGCTGGGCCTTCCAGGCAAGCGCCTCAACCTCTCTGGGCCCGCCTGTCACCTGTACCAAAACAGGGCCCCCTGGCACCCTCGAAGGTTGTCAACAGGAGGCCCAGAAGGAGAGAAGGGCTTCCCAGGGCGGCCTTCGGATCCCTCTTCTGACCTGGGTCCTCCTGACCGCCTGACCTCCCGGACACTGCCCGCTCGCTGCCTCCTCCTGCTCTGCAGTTTAAGATCAGCCTTGCTCTCTGTGACACCCCGGTATCTCTGCACATCCTTTGCCCCGGCCAGAGTCTGCCACTGGCCCGGCTCCGTGCTAGGCGGTGCAGACCCATGGCGACCCCGGAGGGACTTTTTCCCTTTCATTTGCGCTGTGGCTCCCCGGCCTCCCACTTCCTCCCGTGACGTTCGCTGCTCTAATTAAGTGGAAAAAGCTTTTTTACTCCCTACAATTCTCCAGTCGTGAATAATGATGCTGGCTCATAAGTGAAAATTGCTTTTCTATTTGAATTCGGTGAGTGCGTGTGTGTTTTGTTTCTTGAAAAAAAAAAAAAGAAGGTATGAAACCGGGGCTCGGGGGTCGTGTGAAGTTATTAATTTCAAGAAGGGCGCTTAGCCGGTTGATTAGCAGCAAGCTAAATGGCGGGGTGTTAATTACCTCGCGGGCTCTGCAGGTCCCCGCTGGTGGTGGTCTGGGTGGCAGACACCCAGGTTTAGCTCAGCGGCACAAACGCCCGCCTGAGAAGCGTGGCGAGTTCGATCCCCGTGTGCCAGAAAGAAAAAAAAATCTCCTTAAAAACTGATCCAAGACCCGAATATAAAAACCGGAAGAGAACACGGAGGAAGCAGTGTGAAGCCGTAGGCACAAGCCAGCACTTCCGGAGTGAGAGGTAATACTGACACCCACAGTGGGGCCGGACCAGAGGCGGTCAGCAGCGTGCAGAGGCCACAGCGGGAGGGGAAAACAGTGTCCACAGAGGACGAACACCTGGAATATATAAAGACCCCCCGCAAGGCAAGACCCCCAAACAAATGAGCCAATCAAAAAAATGAGCAAATAAGCTCAAAGGATGCTTCTCAAGAGAAGTCCAAATGCCACACAGATGGGGAACGCGATTCTAAAGCTCTGAGATTCCTGCTTGCCCCAGGTGGAATGTCTGTCCCCACCAAGATCTGGGGAGAAGGAACCCTCCATGTCACCACTGGGGACTGTCACTGTGGAATTCAGCACAGAGGCTGCTCAGGAAACTCAGGATAGAAATGCCAGTTTGCCTCTTCTTGGGGTCTTCCTGAAACAGTTAAAGACATCACGCTACATGAATATCGGGTCTCCAGCGGCACCGTGCACAATAGCCCAGCTCTGGAAACGGCCTAGCGGCCCATCAATAGATGAAGAAGCTGTGGTCTATGCATGCAGTGGAATATTATTCAGCCACAAAAAGAATGGAGCCATGTGATTTACAGGAAAATGGATGGACCTTTAGACCACACTGTTAAGGGAAAATTAAATGCTGTATCGTTTCTCATATAAAACACAAATGAATGAGTGAAATGAAGAAGAGATGGTTGGAAACAAGAAGGCAGATTTTTATAGACAGGGGAGGGAATTAGGAAGAAGGGGAAGGGGGGATAAAGATAAAAAACAATCAAGATATGCTGTTTGCACGTACCAACTCCCTAAGATAGACAACATGATTTTGTATTACAAACATGCACTAAGTTAAAAAAAAAAACATAACTGAGCATTCTGGCACATGCCTGTGACCCCAGCACCTAGGAGGCTGAGGCAGGAGGATTGCTGCAAGGTCAAGGCCAGTTTGGGGTACATATGAGTTCAAGACCAGCCTGGACTACAAAGAGACCATGTCTCAAAAAACCAAATAAAAAAGAAAGAAAGAAAGAAAGAAAGAAAGAAAGGCCACCCAACTCAGACAGGAGTTTGAGGTGCTTCACCCCGCTGACACAGGTCCAGTGCAGCTGGGCTGATGAGGTGGCAGGAGAAGGTTTGGTGAGTGCAGTGTTTGCAAATATCTCATTTCATTCCTGTCTGTGCCATATTGACACCTGCCTGTTCTATTATTTACTATTTTTATTTCCATTGACTCTCAAAAAACCAACCAAGCAAACCCCCCTGAAATTTAGTTTAAAGGGAAACTTTATATCACAACCATACATGGGAAACCAGCGTCCCTAGTCATAAATTCAAAGCAGCCTCAACACAAATACGTGGCTGTTAAAATAAAAAGTGTGCGTCATTCAAAGCAGCCCCCGAGTGGGCCGGGCACTGCAAACCAGGCATGGGCATCCGGGCTGGGGGGGAGGCGGGGCACGCTGAGCTGGTGACCAGCCAGGGGACCAGGGCCCACTGCCTGAGGTCCTTCTGGATAGACGCAGCTGAGGCCATGGGAGGGGCATGGGACTTCCGGATCTTTCGCAGATTGGGGAGCGATGCATAAACGACGTGCAAATTCCACATCTGTTTCCAGCTGGTCTCCTGGGTCCCTCGGTGTCCCCAGAATTCACAGCCTGAGCCAGGGGACTGTGTGACCCTGCACAGACCCTCGGGCCTCTCTGGACCTCTCCAGACCTCTGCTTCTTTGTCCTTATGAATTTTATGTGCCAGCCTGGCTGGGCGAGGTGCTCAGATATGCGGCTGCATAATGTTATGGATTTTTCTCCAAGATTGTTTTGCATGAGATGAACATTTAAATCTGCCAGTTGTGAGCAAAGTGATTCCCTAAATCAGTCGCTGTCTCTCCGTGCCTGCGCAGCTATCTACCCTGTTCTCTGGAAAGCCTGGCGTCTCAACCACTGGGTCTTTTGGAAGCAGCTGGCTCAGGGGAGGAGATGAGAGCTGCTCTCCATCCTCTCAGCTTTTCTGCTGTCCCCGAAGAAATGTAATAGGAAAACTCAGCTCACAGTGGCTTCACCGTGAAGCGGATTTATCAGCACGCAGCTCTGAATCTGGCGGTAAGTCAGTCTCTGGGGCTGTTTACTCAGCAGCTCATGAATACCACCGAGGCCCTAATTATTTATCCATTTCTCTACTGTTTTCTGTTCCTGATATTAATGTTGATGGGTGGATGGTTTCCCTCATGGTGACAAAAGGACATGGTGACACAGTTTCAGCCACACTTTCTAGTCCAATAGGACAGAGGTGTCTGGGTCCCAGAATCCTAGCAGAAGTCTTTGGCCCTGAGATGGCCACTTCAGAGCTGATGCCTGTGACTACAGGAAGGGTGTGAACAGATCAGCCCAGACCTAGTGTGGCAGTTGAACCCAGGGTCTTCTTACTGAGCTATATCTCCATTTCTTTAAAAATCTGCTTTATTGGCAGCCCCTCGTATACCAGTAGCAGCCCTGCCAGCCAGGGAGAACCAGGAAGGAAGCAACACAGCCTCCTGTGTACCAGCGGTGACCACACTGGGGGGAGAAGCAGGAAGGAGGCCCGATGCCCAACCACCACCCCTGTGAGCCGGGGCACTGGGACTGGGAGACGAGAACCCCCTCAACCCCAAGCCACCGGCTGATGGGGAGGAACACAGGCCGAGATGATAACAACTGAGGTAAAGAAACAACCTAAGGTTGGTATTGTTTGAATTCGCAAGCCTGATGTCGGTGGTGTGGGCAACTATTCCGAGGTTAACAATGTGCAACATAGTAGCTATTATGGGTTTCTTGTGCCATGTCACTGTTCCACTTTCTACCTGTTTATTGTTCTGTTGCATTCCCTTTAAAATAAAAAAAAATGTTTTGTTTCAATTTTGAAACAAGATCTCACTAAGTTACTCAGTTGCCCAGGCTGATCTGGAACTTGAAATCCTCTTGTCTCTGCCTCCTGGGGTACTGAGACCCCAGGTATTTGCCACTATCTCCAGCTGAGAGCTGGTGTACTGAAACCAATCACCATGCAAAGGGGCACGGGATCACCGTGTGGCAAGGCTACTGGGCTAGTGTGGGACGGACCCCACACAGATGGGGGGCCTGCCACGGGGCAGCTGTGTGTGTCTGGGCCCCTCTCTTCCTCCCCTCGGAGCCGTCTCCCTCTTTCACCTCCTCTCCTCTGTGAACCCTCACCCAGTGATCTCTGGGAAGCCAGGCATATCCGTGTGTCTATACCCGCCCCCGTCCTCTTCTCCTCTGTTTCAGAGACCTCTCCTTTGGGGTGCCCCCTCCCTGTCATTCCTTTGGCCTTGGGGATCTCTTTACCCTGTACCCCAATGCTTGCATAAAAGGCGCTGAGATCCAGGCTGGTCCAGGCCGACTTTTTCCTGGGATTTCCATTCCATTCTTATGTGTACAGTCAGCTTTTTCACTGCAGAGACACAAGGCCAACACCTGTAACACACGGGACGAGGTTTAACCTGGCTCAGGGTTTCCAGGAGCTCAGTCCGTGGTCAGCTCCAAGTTCTGCTCCAAGGCAGAGTCTTCATGGAGGAGCAAAGCTTAGCTCGTGGTGACTCATGGTGACAGGGAAGCAGAGCAGAGGGACAGCATCAAGGGGGAGGGGTCGGGGACAAGATATCGTCTCCTAGTCATGATCTGGGGGTGGCCCCTAACTGGGTCTCCCATGCTGCCCCTGCACTGTGGAGAAAGCTGTGTGTGTCAGGGGCCAGGGAGCCAGCCCTTGGATGGGATGAAAGTTGTGTTGTGGACTGTTAGCTTTCCTGGGGGTCATTCTGAAGGTGGAAGCCGGCCTCTTGCCTCTCTGGGGTCCTGGCTTGCCATCGGTTCCTTTCCTATTGCTCTGGCCGTCACCACATGTAGAACCCTGGCGAGAGCCTGTGCCAGGCCATTTGGACTTCCAGTCTCCCAAACCATGAGCTAAATCAACTTCCTTTCTTGTGAGCAGCCTCAGGTATTTTGTTATAGTAATAGACCAGTTAGTATACTTTTTAGAAATTTATTTTTATCGATCCATTTTTGCCATACATAAAGATGACATTCATTGTGCAAAGTTGGCGCATATGCATAACACATCTTAATTTTTTAAAGCCCTTTACCCTCTCCTTCTTTCCCTTCCCTTCATCTCTTGATCCCCTTCTCATTTGCAAAAGACCTAGCTCTGTGTTTCCTGTGATCTTGTGTCTTCCCTTTCATCATTTGCATTTTGCACATCTCATCTAAGAGAAGCCACGTGGTACTGAAGCTTGTGTGTCTGATCTTTGTCACCCGAGTTATAGTCTCAAGGTGTATCATCTTTCAACGGCAGGATTGGACCTGAACTTGCGCTGGCCCCCAGCTCTCTGAGGGCTCCTTGGGCCATCATCGGCCCAGCGCCCTGGACATCTTCAGCTGCCCTGCGCCTCCTCCCTCCTCCCTCCTCTCCTGCCACTGCCGAGCCGGTCCAACCCGCCCAGCCTTGGGAAGTTTCCAAAGGCTGATACTTTGGCCCAGAAATCCTCATCCAAATCCTATTTTGCTTTTCACTTTTTATTATGGAAAACTTTCAAAGAGATTCAATAGAGAAGACAATATAATAATGAGTCAGCTCTCTCCCATCAAGCAGCGCCGACAATTCTTAACTCACGGCCAATCCATCCTGTTTTATTTATAGCCTAACACTCTTCCCCCTCCGCATTGTTGTAGAGTGAAGCCCAGACACTTGTCACTTAATCGGTAGATGTTTTAGCACGATCTCTAAAAGATATCAGTCTCCTCTAAACCATAACTGCTCTGCTATTAGCGAATGTAACAAATAAATTCCCTGAAGATCACCAAGATTTACTCAGCGTTCAAATTCCCCCTGTTGGCTCATATTTTGTTTTTTGATGCTTAATGTTTCAATTTATTTTTATTGAATATTTAATCTGGAACACCCTGGGTTCCTGTCTCCCTTCAGAGGCAGGTAGCTTTTTTATTTTTTTTGCGGGTACCAGGAATCGAACCCAGGACCTTGAACTTGCCAGATAGGCGCTGGGCCATTGAGCTATACTCCTTATCCTGCAGGTAGCTTCTTAATTCAGTGTTGGTGTTTCTTTAATTTTTTTTTATTTCACCCTTGATTATGGCTTCTGCCCGTCTGTGCTGCTTTCTTTGAGAACACACATGTATTTAAATTCAAGTCTTAACAATGCGTGTTGTCACTCATCTGTCACTCTCTTCCTGATTCTGTCCCCTGTGAGCCGGGAGAGTCTTCTCTGGGGTTCAGCTCTGTGTCACCGCCCTGAGTTTTCGCAGTGACTCACCTGTGGCATCCACGGTCCCTGCCCTTTGATAACTTGACTCACGAGTTTCAGACCTAACTGTGGCTCGCAAATGATACACATTCCCTGGAAACCATAGCTTGAATTTTGAACTTTGAGTGTGAGTCTTCCCCTGGCCCAGGGATATGTGGCTGAATCCTGTCTTG
This sequence comes from Dolichotis patagonum, assembly GCA_004027295.1. Classification (NCBI taxonomy): domain Eukaryota; kingdom Metazoa; phylum Chordata; class Mammalia; order Rodentia; family Caviidae; genus Dolichotis; species Dolichotis patagonum. The sequence continues at coordinate 25,390 of PVJX010019112.1, forward strand.
CTGCTAGGACAAAATACCCAGCAGCCACTAACTGAAGGGGAGGTTTATTTTGGTTTCCGGTTTTAGCCCACAGCTGGCAGGCTCCAAGGCAGAAACGGGAGGCAGAGGGACTTGGTGGAGGAAACGGTGCTCGACCCGTGGCAGCCAGAGAGAGAGGGACGGAGCCACTTGGATATACTCTTCCACGTCTGTAACCCCAGCATTCAGGAGGCCGAGGCAGGAGGATTTCTGCAAGTTTGAGACCAGCCTGGGCTACATAGTGAGTTCAAGGTCAGCCTGAATGGCACAGGGAGACCCTGTCTCAAAAAACAAAACCAAAAAAAAGTTTTTTTAATTTTGGGGTGGGTCACACCCTCAGTGACCCACTTCTGACCAAGCCCCAGCAGTCGGCTCCAGCCCTTCGGAGATCCAATCCCCTTCCGCACCTCTGTGACAACGGGAAAGCATTTCCAACCTCAACCAGTCACATCCTCTCTCTCACTCCGGGTCACGGCAGTAAGCAGGTCCCGGGTCACATCACCAGCGACGCCTGTGCTGTGCGCTGGCTTTTTATTTTTATTTTTTATTCTTTCTTTTATTCAGGTGTTCAGTAAGTTCCATGAGGTGTCTGATTTTTCGTGATACCGCGGGCTTCATGTGGGGTGTTTTTTGCCCAACTAACATAAATGTCTAAGGGATCTGGGGCTAAGCCGCAGTGAGAGGTGGCTTTGGTGTCTTGGATGCATTTTTGGTTTAAAACGTCTTCCGCCTAGGATGGGCCTGTCGGGCTGGATTCCCTCTCATCCAGCCCTCGAGGCTGCGTCTCCTGCTCGTGTGTGTGTTTTGGGGTAATTGGGGCACTGCGGTTGTTCCTGTATCTCTTAAGTCCTAATGCAGTTTGTTGTCTCTCTGTCTCTCTGTCTCTCTGTCTCTGTCTCTGTCTCTCTCTGGGACTGGGGTTTGGACCCAGCAGCTGCTCACAGCGCCCTCCAGGCCTGCCCAGCCGAGGAAGGCCGCAACAGAGTCACCTCTACCTGCAGATCCTGGGAGGTGGCGTTGGGGCTGCACGGGGCCCTTTGATCCCCAGTGCCAGTGCCCTGTGCCCGGGACTTCCCGGCTGCTGCAGAGCGCATGTGTCACTCACCCCGCCTTCCGGGCCTGGCCGCGCCCTCAGACCCCGCTGTGCCCTGCTGCTGTCCCCGCAGCTGTCCCGTAAGCGCGGCCCACTCCTCCTTGGCTCTTGCCCCTTTCTCCCCACGGAGCTGGGAAAGCCAGGTCATAGCTGTAGCAGGCGCACTACTCGCTCCACCCTCGAGGTGGGGTGCAACCTGCTGGCCACGCGATGGTTTTTACTGCTTTGCTCTTAGGGGAGCAGGGGTCTCCGGCCTTTGGCCCCTCTGGGCTCACAGCAGGGACGTGGCTGGCAGCCCCGGCCGCCCTCGGCCTTGGCCTGAGCTGCGTGGGTTTCAAGGTCCCCGCTGGGGAGGGTCAACCTTGTAGGTTCAACCCAGGGCTGGAGAGCAAGATGGGGAAACTGAGGCCCAGACAATTGCCACCCCTTCTCCAAGGTCACGGTAGGACTTCGGGTGTCAGAGCTGCTCAGGATCCCGCAGCAATATTCAAAGGCCTTAAAATATTTATTGGCCACCAAATGGGAAAAGAAAACTGTGAAATCGAAATTAATAAATGTTAAATGTCTACAGAAATGGAACGTTAGGTCAACGGTATTAATTATGACATTTGGTATTCATAAACGTGTCAGTCCATGAGAAAGCAATTTGTCAGCCGCGCGTTCTCACTCGGTGAGAATTCTCCAGCAGGCGAGGGGGACCGAGGAGCCGCCCAGGCCAGTTTCCAATTAGCTCGCTGCCCGGGAGCCAGGCAATTCCGAGAGCAAAGTCAGAAAAACCCCTCAAGCCATGGTGGGCAGCGGCGTCCTGTCTGAGGGGCTCGGCGCACTGGGCCCCAGTGTGGGGGCTGCGGTGGCCCTGGGTCTACACAGCGGCAGGCAGAGCCCTTCAGACACCTTTGTCCTCCTCCGTGACCCTGCAGAGGGGAAGGAGCCGCCTGCCCAGGCTTGGTCACCGAGGTCCCTCTGCAGGGCTGGGCTGCCATCTTCCCATTAGGAAAAGCTCCTGGGGGTCTGGGAATCAGCTAAAAGTCCGTGGTCCCCGTCCTGCTGTGGGTAAAGCCACGGGCTTGGGAAAAGCTATGTTCCAACTGGGCGAAGACTTTCCCCTCTCCACACCTCTCCTGGCAAGAGCCGGGCTGAGGGAGGGGAAGGTGTCTGTCTGGGGTCACAGAGGGAGACGGGGTGGGAGAGAGGCCAGGCCCTCCTGGTTGTCGCCAGGAAGCAGTTCTGTTTCATTTTGGTTTCTTTTGAGAAAGGGTCTCGCTCTGTAATTCAGCTTGGCCTTGAACTCGAGCAGTCCTCCTGCCTCAGCCTCCTGAGTGCTGGGATTACAAGCATGCGCCCCCACACCCAGTTCTGAAGCGGTTTGAAGTCCTCTTTCATGAGTGTCTTCGGCTGTGTTGTCCTGCCTGCCTCGATGTCCAGACTTGGCCCCAAAGGTTTACCTTTTGTGGTCATTTTGACTTGGAGGGAGGAACAGAAGGTACATGGTGCCCGATCTGGTGACTACAGTAGACAGGGACGCTCTGCGTTTATCCCCTGCCCTCTATCGGACGGCACTCAGCAGTGACCACAGCTGCTAAAGACACTCAGGAGAGAGGACGGGCAGAGCTGCTCCAGACGGTGGGGAGGACGGTAGGGCAGCGTCCACCTGGCACTGGCCATTAGACCCTTCTCCGTCTCCCCGCCTCCTGCCCAGAACCTGCTGTGGCTCCCAGCTGCCTCTCAGGTTAATCTACCTCTTCTCTCCCTTTGCTGTGTTCCCAGGGAGCTTAGCGGCTTCTCACTGGAGCCTGACCGTCAGGGTCCAAGCCCACAGGCTCCTGCACTTTGGGTGTCTCCAGGAGGACACCCCAGGCCCTCAGGTGCACAGGGCACAGCCACAGGCCACTCACACGCCCCAGGCGTGGTGTCCTCTGCCCCAGGTCCCTACCTGGTGACCCTTTGCCATCACCCAGTGAACGCAGACATCATGCACACTTCGTATGTACAGAGGTAGACACAAGGGTTTCAGATGGCTCAGGGCGACGTAGGGAGCCGGGGTACCGGAAGGACTGAGTGGGTGGGACCTGTCTAGCCACCACAGGAACCCTCTTTGAGAAAATGACACTTGACCTGAGGGCTGAGCCGGGGACAGAGCTGGCTTGGCAAGGAGCTGAGGAAGGGTTTTAAAGGCGGAAAAATGGCAGGTGCAAAGGTCCTGGGGCAGAAACAACAGGAAAGCAAGGGCAGGTGAGGGTGGGGAGGTGATGTGATATGGGACAAAGCCAGAGAAGTCTTCAGGTATAGGGAGACTTTTTCTGACCTCACCAAGCAGTGAACACAAGCGCAAATACTGCACTTATTCATTTATCTTTTTTCTGTTTTTTGGTACTGGGGATCGAACTCATGACCTCACGCTTGCCAGACAGGGGCTTGTGCCACTGAGCAAATCCCCAGCCCACTTATTCATTGAGATATGTGCTGGTTACAAAATGGAAATAGATAAATGAGAGGCCAAAAAAATTTATGTTTCCCTGCTAAGCACTCAGCCTGCTTAGTTCTGTTCCAGGACATGAGTGAGCCCGAGTTCCTGCAGTTTGGACCACACAGGGTGACGTGGCCCAGAACTGAACACATGAGGAGCAGCGGAGACAGGAAATGGAGCAACAGGGGGCTAGAGTGCCGAGGACCCCCTTTCTTTCTTTCTTCCTTGTCTTTTTGAGATGGGGTCTCGCTGTGCAGTTCAGGCAGGCCTTGAGCTCACTCTGTTGTCCAGGCTGGTCTCGAACTTGCAGCAGTCCTCCTGCCTCAGCCTCCCGAGTGCTGGGAGGGTGGAGCCTGAGCAGAGGTGAGCGGGTGGGGCGAGTTGTTCTGGGAGGAGCAGGCAGGTGGACGGTCCGCGTGTGCAGAGGCCCTGAGGCCAGCTCGGATGTCTCATGCATGGAGGAGGGGATCAAGTCCGGCCGGAAGGGATAGGAGGAGGACTGTGCGCCGTCAGAGCAGGGGAGGGGGACAGACGCGCAGGGTGGGGGGACCAGGCTCTGCTGACTCCACACCTGTGCAGCTGCTCCCCCGCCCCCATGCCATGGCTCCACGGGGAGGCTTGGAAATCTGCTAGCAGGAAACTTAGTTTCCTTCCTGGGAACTTTGCACGCCAGCACCTCCGGGGAGAGCCGTCACGTGGCTCTGTTAGGAAAGGAGGAAAGCAGAGCGTCAGCCGCCCCGGGCCATGGTTGCTGTGGAGGAGGGCATGGGGCCCGGGTACTCCTCGATGCCAGGAGAGCTGTCACCCCTCCCCAGGGAAGTGCTCCTGTCTTTCTGGCCAGGCCTCTGCCCGAGAAGGCTTTCGCTTAGATGGAGATCCTTTAGCTCCAACATGTTCCCTTTTGGAGTGGAGGCAGCAGGAGCGGCGCCCCCAATTTAGTGATGCGAACTTCTGGGAGGGAACAGACCCGAGGCTTCAGGTTCCAATCTCCCGATGCTGGCGCCCCCTTCCCCAGCCCCTGGAGGAAATGTCTCACTGCTGGCCTGGTGTCTCAGTGGAGGCCGGGTGGGGTGGCCCTCATGTGCCCTCAGCCCCATCCTGGCCGAGTTCCTGCCGCTGGGTGGCTGGGGTCTGGCCCAGAAGGGACAGGCGGAGACATGATACCGTGGGGGAAGGGCAGAGGGCCAAGGCTCTGGCTTCCTGCAGGAAGGTTCCGGGTTTCTCGTGCCTGGGGTGCAGCAGGAAGGTGGCCCCTGCTGCATGCTGACCACCAACCCCTTGGCGGGTGGAGACACACACACACACACACACACACACACACGCACTCACAACTCGCTAAGATCCCGGGCGTGGGGTAGGGTGGGAAGAGGCAGAGGAGGGACTTGAACCCTCACCTGGCTGACCGCACTGCTGGCTCTGGGTCCAGGCACCTGGCCGGGCCACTCCCTGGGGCTCTGGCTGTTGCCTCTTCTTCAGCCCCCTCAGGATGCGGCTGTTCTGATAGGGCCCTGCTGGGCAGTGTCCTCCCCTGTAGTCCGGGCAGAGAGGCCCAGTTAGAGCCCCGGGGCTGCCTCCCTCCCACTGCGTGCTGGAAGCACCTGGTCCCGGACACAAGCCCTCCCTGGCAGCTACAGGAGAGGGAGGGTGTCCTGTGTGCTGGTGCTGGGGTCTCAGATATTCATGGGGGGCTAGGGAGCCCCCCAGGGTCCTGTTCTCCTCCCTCTTGCCTTCTCAGACCCCTGAGACTCCCCCCACCCCGCAGGGAGGTCTGCACACTGGGTGGTCTCAGTTCCCAGCAGTCTGTTCCAGCCCACAGCCCCCTGGGAAGACAGGTGAGGCTGATGTCCGGGGAGAGCCAGGACTGTGATCCTGGTCCCCCAGAGGTGGAAAGGGAGCTGGTGACCAGTCCCGCTACTTTCCCTCTGGGGAACAGCGGAAAGCACAGTGGTCATGGTTAGATTAAAATTCCCCTCCTCCCCCAAGTCTCCCATGTTTCCAAGGTGCCTGGCTCATAGGGGCACTCCACTCAGGAGACCTTTATTTTACTTACTGTTGGCCCCAAAGCACTGGAATCGTGTCTTATTTATTTATTTATTTATTTATTCTTGGTTGTTGCTAGGAGGAAACATCTACAAGTTAAGGGAGCAAGGGTTTATTTAGCTCATACTTCATAGAGGTTTCAGTCTGCAGTCAGCTGGCTCCAAGGCAAGGTGGTGGGACAGAGGGGCATCGCACAGGAGAAACCGTCCACGGCAGGCAGGCGGGAGATGAGGGAGCAGTAGCGGCGGCGGCGGCAGCAGGAGCAGGAGCAGGAGCAGGAGCAGCAAGGCTGCCTGCTTGCTGTCCCTTCATGTCCCATCCAGGCTACATGCAGGGTGAGGGTTTCATTATCCACATCCCTCACCTCAGTATCACACCCTAATCCAGCCGCCTTTGAAAACTCTTCACCTATGACCCCAAGGGGCTTTGGGAGATGGCTAGATACAAGCCATAACAGATAGTGATGCTGGCCATGTTGTCACAGTATATTGTTAAATTGTTCTATTTTATTAATAGATGTTGTGGTTAATCTCTTAGAGTGCCTGATTAGGAATTATTTTATGATGGTTACACAGCACTTGTTTAAAATTAAATTTAATATGCAAACTTGTACATTCAATGTGGTTATCCAATTTTCACCCTGAAGTATTTATGTCCCTTAAATTACAGTGCAGCCACAGGACCCAGGCTCAGACTTTTTGCCTGACAGTGGGGTCTCCGGGGTGCTGTGTCCTCAGACACGGGAATTCACCAGTGGTTCCTCATGAGACATGAGTTTTCGTGGGCAACCGAGGCAGAGGGAAGTTTGTGAAGGGGAAGAGAAGAAAAAGCAGGGAGCTGTCTATGGGGGAACCACAGGAATCACCCCAGAAACTCCTGGTTTCGTTGTCTGTCCAGAGACACCCTACCCTCAGCCCGAGGCCTTCCTACCTAGCATGTTAAGAATGGGGAGTGGGGGGATTATAGTGATGTGTCTCTTCCATGCGGGCAGGAGAAATTCTTCACAGGAATCAATACCTCAGTCAATGTGATTTTGCAGATGCTCAGAATCCAGTTGGCAGTGTAGGCCATGTCTGCCTCCTGGTCATGTTAGCCTGAGGTGAAGGCCCCAGCACCCCACAGAGCAAAGATCTCCACTCTCTGGGGCTCTACAGGCATGCCACGATGGTCACCGCCACATACCGTTCTTCATCTGTCTTGGCATGGCTCCCATAGTGACTGGCCTGTACACAGGGGACTGCGTCTTGCCACTTTCCCTGTTTATATTTGTCTTTCATTCCCTGAAGTTTCCTTTGCACCGAGGGCAGCCCCCTGAGGTCCGGCTTGCTCCCTGCAGAGGCGGAGGCAGGGCTGACGAGGGCTGTGGCCCAGCCCTTGGCTCACAGCCTGGGAAGCACTTCCTACAGCTCACCCTGCGAGACATCTGAGGTTCCGCAGTCCATGTTGCAGCCTGCGTTGAGTATTTCCACATCTGGAAGTTCTGGAAGCTCTGTCAGGATCAGGGTCAGTAGAAGTTCTTAGGTGTCCAGAGCTCACCGCTGCGCCCTGGACGCCCTGCCCTTCCACGCAGGGCGCTCTCTTGAGCCATGCCCACTTTAAAAAATTTGACAGGAAATCAACTTTGGCCCTCAGAAGGAAATGGAGACGGCTGACTAGGATATACTCAACCAGGAAAGGACGGCAAAGATACCAAAGATCAGCCTGGGGGGGCGGGGGTTGCAAGAAAGTCAACACGACGCAGTTTGTCCAAAGACATTTTAACAGAAACCATGATTTCATTACATAACTACGCATGCGCTGGGCTTGTGGGAGCACACGTGTAATCCCAGCTACTTGGGAGGCTGAAACAGGAGCATTACCGCAGCGTAGGTTGTCAGGGTGCTTATGGATCCCAAGGGTCCAGGTTCTTGTGTGTCATGAATGGAGTATTGGACAAGTCACACCCATACAAAACAGCAAACAAATTTTATTGAGAGGATCGTGTGCTCCAAAAAGCAGATTCACACCAGAAAGGGACCTGGCCTGAGCTATTATTATGCTTTATCACAGATATTCATAGTGTAGGGGTGAGTACTATTTGAGGCTCAGGCGTCCCCTGGGGAGCTTGGAATGTGTCACCTGTGGATAAGCGAGCTATTATATCTGTGAAAACAAGCAACTTGTTGTGTGCATTTGGCAGGGGAGCAGGGAGCTGCCTAGGGCCTCCCACCTCAAATGTGTGTAGGGCAAAGGGGGAGAGAGTGTGGGTGCTCAGGAGCCAGAAGGGCTGGGGATATGGGGTACCCAGCCCTTCTTGGCTTGAATTGAAACCTCCCTCTTGGTCTGTGGACTCCCAGGCTTCTCCTATCCCATCAGGTCCCCCAAGCCACGGTCTGTTCCTTAAACCAGGATGGAGCCAGGAAGCCAGGATGAGTAGAAGAGGGTTGGGGGGTCAGAGGAATTGAGTGTTGGGGTTGTAGATGGGTTCCAAACAGGCAGTGAGAAATGCCTCCCAGATTCGCCATTGATTCGGAAACAGAAGAAGGCTTTAAAACCTCTCTGCTTTTATTAGTGAGAATGCTAAAAATAAATGTCAACACAGCAGATGGCACCTACCGAGGAGCCACTTGCAGGGAGCACTTTATAAATACTCTTTCTCGTTTAATCTCATCACCCCCTAAAAGGCCTCGGGTGAGGCACGTGGGGTCCTCCTCATGGGGCGACCTCCGTCCAGGCACTGAGGGGTGTGGAGGGCCTGTCCTGTGCTCAGCTCTCTGTCACTGACCCTCGGGGAGGCGCCTGGCTGGCTGTCTTTCTGCCTCAGTGGGGTTGGGGGTCAGGGATTGAAATCAGCTTCTGTTTTTCTCAGAAGTGTCTTAACTGTGGATGTGTTGAATAAATGGATACGGAAAGGCCTGTTTCTCCAGGCCTCCTGACACGCTCCCTTGGACCTGGAGTGGTGGTTCTCACGCAGGGACCTAGAGTTCAAGTGTAACTCACATTGAATTTGGAAGCAGGGGCTGGGAACCCTGGCAGTCCTGCCGTAGCAGCCCGACAACCAATCCTGCCTTAGAAAGCCACTTGTGTTCTGATCACCCCAAGGGTTCCCCGATTGCAAAATGACGAGCTCAGTGGGGGGGTCTCTCTAGGCCAGGGCGAAAGAGTCACCTGCCAGGGTGCCCAGGAAAACTTCCTCCTATGCACACCTGCCTTCATCTGAGATAGAGGACAGCTGGACTGCCCAGCTGGCCGTCCCTCCCTGCAGCCTCCTGCGTGGCTGCCATGGGCTTCCACACGGCCCAAAGGATGCTTAGGCTTTTCCAGGGAGGCTGCTGTCCCCAGGGCAATGAGCCAAGATGCCTATGTACAAGATGCCAGGCCTGGCCTGGACCAGCAGATGGCAACACTTCTGGTACATTCTGTTGGTCAACATCAAGTCACGGGGAACCCTGACAAGGGGAGGGGACCACATGAGTGTGTGGGTTTCGGGGGACAAGTTCTTGAGGGACATCTCCAGAGACCACCCCAGGGGCAAGGAGGAGCATGGGTAGGTGACAGACTCCTTCTAGGGGTCAGAAGACCCGGTCCCAGTCCTGGCACTGATACCTTTGGGTAAAGTCTCTTGGTGTTCCTAGGTCCTAGGTCCCAGCATATAAAATGAGAGGACGGAGTCAGATTGTCACAAAGGGTCCAGATACTGCCAGACCATGGCCTGGCTCCCGGCATCCACAGCCAACCCTCTACTCCAGCCCGGGCGTCTGGGGCGGCTGGTAGACCAGTTGCCCTGCCTTAACTGCGGAGCCCGCACTGAGGCCGGCTCAGGACAGCTGCCAGCGGCTGGGCCTCCGAGGCCTGAGCTCGGGGGAGAAGCGCGCCTTCCTGGCCAGGTCCATTATCCGTGGGTTCATTACTATTTAATTTAATCACCAAATGTCATCCAAATGCCATTTATTCTGCCTGCTCACCAGAGAGCTACCTGTTTATTTTACATTTCAAATGAATCCCTCATTATTCTGTCATTCGGCGCTTTATTTTGTAATTCATCTGGCAAGTTCTGACAAGTTTGAAAATGAGGTAGTGTTGAATACGGTACCTTCTGGACCTCAATGCAGGGGTTTCTTCCAAAGGGGGCACCCCTGAGCCTCTGTCTGGGAGGCCAGCCCAGCGGCCTGCACCTTTCTGACTGTTCATGCTGCTCTCTCCTGCTGCTGAGATTGTCCACAACACGAAAGACCCAGAATAGTCAGCCAAGGCCTGGATCCCCCAGCAATGTCCTGCATGAGTCCAGCTGAAGACCCAGAGCCCAAGACAATGCCCGCCACGAGGCCAGCTGGAGGTCTAGAGCCCACGAGAAGGACTCACACCAGTCTGTTTTATGGATCTGCGCTGGAAAGGCCCAAAGGTCAGCGGTAGAAGCTAGAAA
>PVJX010019113.1:0-35386 GCA_004027295.1 Dolichotis patagonum
CTTTCAGTGTTTTCATTCATCAGTTGGAATGGTTTTATTCTGTAATGTTTGTCTATATCATGCATGATGGTATGAACAGCTGTTTTGAAGAAAACAAAACATTATGACAGCTCTTGCTGATTTAATATCATCCTTCTTAGAAGTCCTACCATGCTTCTGTTCTTCTACTACCATTGGTTCTATCTATCACATTGTGTCTTATTGGAATTTGAATATGTGTGATAGTATAAACAAAATTTTTTTATCAAAAATGAGATATTATAGTACCCATTGATAATTCTCTGTTATTTGGTTCAGAATGCCCTGTAATTCTTTCACTCTTTGAATGGTTTTATACAATTTTGTTAAGTTTGATATTATTATATTTGAAACTATGCTCAACTATAGCAGAGAAAGAGATATTGTGATAGCTACTGTTAATGTCTGGTTGTTTTAACGTAAAGTACTGTGTTGCCTATGTTGTCCTGTTCTGATCTGCTCATTCTGCCCTCTTTTGTTTTATTCTTTTTAAAATAAAATTTTAAAAAAAGGAATTCAAGTTGGAGAATTATGTGCAGGATAAGTATTTTGGTTTCCTAATGTTACCATAGCAAATGATCAAAAAGATGGCTTCAAACAATACAAATTCATCACTTTAATAGTTCTATAAATGTAAAGTCCAACGTGGATATCATTGAGCAAAAATTAAGATGACAGCAGGGATATACTTCTTTCTGGAAGCTCTAGGGAGAAGCTGCTTCTTTGCCTTTCTAACTTTGAGCCCACTCACATTCCTTGGCTCAATGCCCCTTCCTCCACTTTCAAGGCCTCCATCATTGGGCCAAATCCTTCTAATGCTGCCATCTTTCTGTTCTTTCTTCCTGTGATTACAATGGGTCTGCCCAGATAATCCAGGATAATCTCCCTTTCTTAAGGATAGCTGATTAGCAGCCCCATTTTCTTCCCCATTGCCATATTAGGTATCATATTCATAGGTTCAATGATGATAATATGGACATTTTGGGGGACCATTATTTTGCCTACCGCAGTGTGTTTCTGCAGAAGATCCCTCATCATTCATAGGAACATTTCTGCAATAGGAGCAGCTGGAGCATGTTCCTCACTCCATGGCAGTATGTCAGGTTTCTGTTTAAGGATTATAGAAAGATGAGCCCTTCTGGCTTATTTTCCTGGCATGGCAGTGTGGATACAGCTGTGGTCACAGTGTCTCCTGCTGTCATCCTTCTGATGCAGACTCCCAGTCAGCAATTTAGAGAAAGGAGGAGAGTGATGCAGGCCAGCTATACCCAGTGATTGTTTTGAGGGTTCCAGGGCTTTCCTAACCTTATATCCCAAGGCTTTTGGTCATGTGGAGCTGATTTTCAAGGAGCTCAGAAGAAGGCAGGAAAGAGAAGAGCATTTGTTGGCTGACCCAGAATCAGTCTCTCCGTAATCATTTTCACATTTCATGCCCTTAATCAGACATGAGATTCAGGTTGTAAAATAGGACACTGATGTCCTCAGAGGAAAGGCAACTAGGTCAGGGTGGCCCAGCTACTGAGTGACAAAGCAGAATCTGAGACCTTCTAATCTGCTGACCTGAATAAAGTCTGTTTACCCACCAGCTCCCATGGTCTGACCCCTCATCATGCTAGATGACTCCTCATGCTAGAAAAACCTTATCTTGTCCTTATATGTCCATCACTTCCTTTCTGTCAATCTTCATGCTGCTTCCAGGAAGCAACAGCCCACCACCCCGCCTGACTAGTCCATTTCACTTCCTGTCTTTCCTGTTGCCCATGTCAACCATTCCATAGCCAGTTGTATCTCATATCTAGCATGGGCCTCTCACTTGACTTAGGGCTCAAGAAGTAAAATTCCAATTACAGTTGTCCTTTACTTCTCAACCTCTGCCACCTATGTTCCAGCCATAATATCTTTGCCACCATGGATCATGTCATATCTTACTGCTTTGCAAACAATGGGACACTATTCAGCAAGTATTCTCCTTTTATTATTTCATCTCAGTGTAACAGCCTCAATGCAAATTAGCCATCTTTCTCTAAATACTACAATGATTTTTTTAAAATTAACTTTTTAAAAACCGTCTATTTTCTTAGATTCCTAACTAGAAATGCACTGCAAGAAGTGTCACCTTTCTCTTCAATTAAAAAGCTGAAGATAAATTGCTGTTCCTTGAGTCATTGTTGATATTTCTACAAGGTGAACCACTCAAGGTAACAGCAATGCAAAGCACACAGCTAAGAGGCTATGTCCTCCTCCAGGCTCTGTCCACTGCCAGCCCAAGGAGCAGATGGAAGTTTCATGCCTAGCTGAGCATTCCTAAACACTATTGTTTGAATGGAAATATTCATAGGTCAAATCTCAGAGATAAACAGATAATTACAATTAATCCCTTCTAACTTTCCTCCTCCTGCTGCCCTACACACTGGAAGTAAACTTTGTTCCTTCTTTCCAGGATCCCACAAGATGGGAAAGCATTTCCACTCTGCCCACGGAGCTCTCTAAACAAAAGATCAGCGTCCCCATTCTGTGATGGGTGCAAAGACTGAGAACAGACTAACAGCATGTTTTCAGGCAGAAACACCTGTTTATAGGCACATCTCTTCCTTTCCAGGAGGGCTATATAAAGACAAAAACCACCTGTGGACCAGTAAATGTGGAAATAGTCTAAAAGGGCTTTGCCCATCACAGCATGAACCTGACTTTGGGCACTGAACTTACTATCTACTGCATACCAGGAACCTGGGCACTTCCTCATTCATATAAACCTCACACAATCCTCTGTATGATATAACTAACAAATTACAGACTTAGAAGGATAAATTTAATTGCCCAAAGCCCCTTTATATAGAATGAGAAAAAGCAAAATTTTAAGACAATTTACTCATTCCTTTGATCCATTATTCAAAAAGTACCTACTATAGCATGACCTTGTGCTAAGCACTGTGCTCAGAAATTACCCAAGTCCCTGGGAGAAGCCAGAGCCACTGCAGGGATGGGCTCTCATCTAAAGCTGGCATGGTATGTCCTAACCAGACAGGACACGCTGAGTAGCTGGGGCTGGGGCCAAGGGGAAATCCATGCCCTGGAAAAATCTGTCTCATTTCAGCATTATTCTCCTTCCTAGGGTAAAAGTAATTACAGGATTGCTAAACATAATTTCACAAGGTCTTCTATTTTTCCCAAGCCTGGGAGAGATGCCCGAGCACAGTGATGATAAACCTTTTAGAGTTTCGAATGATAACAAACAGCTGGCTGTGGCACATATACCACCACTATGGCACAGCACGCTTTATCCCTTTCCTTTTAGACTTTGCTCCTTTAGATATGTGCTTCCCCTTTCTTGTTTCTTACTTATCTTTTAAGACTGCTCACGTCAGTTCCCAGTGTAGTTTCTGTATGTCTCTATGGTGGATGTTTTGCTCCTCTGCATGGCCATCTACTGCCTCATATTCATAAGAGGACACATGGAAGCCAAGTTCTTTCAGGGCAAGAATGACAGCACAGGGCTTACTGTTGGGACCCAGCTCAGTACCTGGGTCATGTTAGGTCCTTCGTGGTTAAATGGCTGTATGAGCAAGAATGTTCTGCGTGGAAGAGGCAGCCACTACACTGGATCAGAAGCAGGGTTCAGACCTCCTCGATCCTATTTATCATCATCTTTTTTAATCTCATCAAAAGTAAACCAAAAATAATCAGGCTCTCATTTTTCTTTGTCTTCTATTTTTACATAAAATCTTGATTCATTTTTAGCTGTAGTCCTAAAACCAGGATTATCAAAAAATAAGCAAGTAAAACAAAACAAAATTTCCCATTTTGAAAACAATCAACTCTGTGGAAGGCACACTTCCACCAAACTTTTAAATATTCTACCAACATGGAATCTCACAAGTCACCACATGTCATCCCTTAAATAATTCCAAAGCCCACTCTGCAGCATGGCTAAGAAGTGCCAAGCCTCTCTGCTTATCCCCTCTAGGATTAGTGTATTGATCGCTGCTCCCTAGGCATTTGTCTGACTCACTGTTACTATGTTTTCAGACTTCACCATGTACCTTCTCTGCCAAAGGCATAGTTGAGAATAATTGTTGCCATTTCTCTAGGTAGAGAAACTAAAGTTGAAAGGTGTGAATGATTTCAGCCAGTCCCAGAGCCTAGACATGGCCCACTCCACAAGACAAGGTCCCTATAGTTTCAATGCCTTGGTGCTTCATCCCTAGGACTCCCTGTGATGTGCTAAGAAATATATAAGCATGGACTCTGCCCCTGTTTCCTGGACCCCACCTCCTAATCTCCAAAATCTACAGTGTCCTTTTGCATGCTAATGAGGTGGAGACTCCTGGACACCCTCAGGAGCAGGACTGGTGGCACCATCTCTATGAAGAAAGGAAGGAGCTAAAGATTGAGTTGCTCAGCAATGGCCAGTGACTTAACCATTCTACACAGATGGGCAAATTCAGGTCAGGGCAGTCAGGACAAACTGGCTTCCCCAATAACACCTTCCACAGAGCTTGCACACCAAGTCCAGCAAGGGCCTGAACTGAGCAACAGACATATGGGGGGGATCCTGGATGCCTGTGACTGCTTATCTCCTGGATGGTCTCAGGACCTTGGCTGTACCGTACTAGGGGCGCTGAGCCTGCTCTCAGTTCTACTCCAGGCTCAGGCAGGATCTTCGTGACACATTTCTATCACCTTCTGCCCCTGCCTGAGCTCCCATTATTGTCTAAAATATTGTCATGATCCAGCATGAGCCGTGGCAGGCTACAATTAATTAATTAATCAGTTATATTCTATCAGCAAATGCAGACTAGGAATGTTAAATAAACAAACTAAAGGCTGTGTTTCACTAAAGCTCAGCCCAATGAAATAATAATGAGGCAGAGCTAACTGCTCTGAGCAGAAGAAGGAAGAATATTATAATGGAATATGCCAGCGTAGCAATATCCTAGAAAAATGTATGAACGTCCGCTGCAGAGACTGCTCCAATAGCCTAGTCCCTCTCTCACAGCCCTCCACTCAAGCAAGGTGGTGGGAAGGCAGATTGCTGCTTATCAGCAGAACTCCACCCCATCTTCGCTATTTATCAGTAAGTCCTCACTTGCTTTGAGCTTAACTTATTAAAGAAGGAGGGCAACACTATTAAGGGTTGCATTTTGTCAGTGTCCACAGCTACTGTCTCAGGCAGGCTGGGATCTTCTCCTCTCCCACTGCAGCAGAGTGGCTCTGCTGCGTGCAGGCTGCTGGACTGAGAAGCTAATGTGGAGCCCTACTGCAATCCTTAATGAGTAAGTGTCAGACTGGTACTCCTCATATATTACTATTATTTTTTAGTTATTGTTGTGCATGCTTGCTTGCCTTCCTGCTTTCTGTCATGAGTTGAAGCAGCATCAGGTCCCCATCAAATGTGATCACGAACTTGCCAGCCTCTAAATCTCTAGATCAAAATAAGCTTTTCCTTTACAAATCACTCAGTCCCAGGTAATTTATAGGAAATTATTACTGTAATTTACAGTCTCTGGTTCTGTTATGGTGACATAAAATGGACTCGGACATCACTCCTGGGTAGGACAGCTCCTATGTCTTTCAGATGCCCCAGAGGATTGAGCCTGGATGTGTGGAGCCTGCTTGACCCTTCACACTCTGTGGTCTTCCTCTCTGTGCCTGCCTTGCTCCCCATCTCCCACTGGTGCTCCCTGAATGCTTCCTAAGCAACTACTTACGTGCAAAATCTGCTGCTGGGAGAAGCCAGCCTAAGACAGAGCCTTTGTGTGAATCCTACATACATATTCTATTCCTTCAAATTTCAGCTCCTTTGTAGTTTGGATTCACAGTAATCACAGGTGCAAAGCTTCTCCTGGGACAGCAGGCCCATTTATCCTATGAATACCATAGCTTGGGAAAGCTTGTCTTTGTGATTATTCAACAAATACTTGCCGAGGCCTTCTGTGTGCCATGTCTGTCTGAGGTTGGAGGACTCAGTTATGACCAGCACAGGCAGACATCACTTGGATGGATGAGAGGAACAAAGGTACAACTCAAGCATGACACAGAGCCAGAGAAAAGCTATGTCACAGCATAGGACTATGGGATTCTTGTTCTGGGCCTAAAATGATCCTTGCCTACCTGGGCATTATGAAACCAGGCATACCCAGTATGAGCCGGGTCCTCTTTGGCTACAAAGTGAAGATGGTAAAGACCCTGGTGGAAAATAAGCCAACAATATTGACATCTTTAAAACCTAAGTCTTCTTAGAGTCCATCAGAACATGTGGTCATCCATCCAATAATTGGTATGTGGATAACTTTCCAACATTGTTGGTTAAATGTGTTCTTTCTACAGCTTTAGCTCTGTAAATTAGCATCTGTAGCCATCACAGAATTCTGGTCTCTATTTTTCCACTTCTAGAGGCTCAGTTCAGTGTGGCCCCAGGAGGGCCTCACCTGTTCACCCTGGGCAGCAGCAGCCGGATTCTCCCCAGAAGCACCACCATGCTTGCATTTAATGAAATTTTCCCAAGTCTTTCCATGTGAAAGTCCAAAGCCCCAATTCTGAAAAAAATAGGTAGACAGTACTTCTGAAAGCCAAGGAAAAAAGTCCCAAAGTGTTCTAGAACTCGGAGAAGAGGGACCCAGAGATGACACCATGGCCAATCCCACAATTCCCCTCAACCCTAAGTGACTTTGAAAAGTCCAAATCCAAGAAATGGTGATTATCTCAGGGCATTATTTTCAATCAGGGCCTTTCTAATGGTGATGGGTTTTCCCTGCCAGCCACAGGTAAAGATTTTAAATGACAAATAGTGATGGTCAGTTACATTATACCTGTAGAAGGAGCTATCTGAACAAGAATATTAATATGTCCCTCACTCTCTCCCCAGTACTCTCTCTCTCTCTCTCTCTCTCTCTCTCTCTCTCTCTCTCTCTCTCTCTCACTTATCCTGGCTTGCATTATTACATTGACACCTCTTTTATCTTCCCAGTAATTTGAGAGCCTCAGAGTCCTCTAGAATGTCATGTGATTGATGAGGAAAGTCTTTGACTCACTGGGACTCCTGGGCTTCTCTCACCCTTGGGCACATAACACAGCAGGGACATGGATGTATGCTTAGTTCTACTCTAAAATGCCTCATAGTAAAAGCATTCACGCCACAGTTTATTCATATTTTACCTTGTGCCAGGTGGTAAATACTCTTCATATATTAATTCAGGGGCTTACAGATGAAGGCCCCTCACTATATCAAAAAGTTTTATTGGAACAACCACATTATTCATTTATTCATTGGCCATTGCTGCCTTAAAACTACAATGCCAGAGCTGAGTAAGACTCAGACCATAGAGCCCACAAAGCTATTCCCTCTATATTCTTTTCTAGAAAATATTCCCTCTATATTCTTTTCTAGAAAAGTTTTGCACACTCGTGAATTAACTTCTTACTCTTACTAAAGTCCTGTGGCCTAGGGATTACTGTGACTATTTTGTATAAAAATAAACATTGGGTAGATCAGAAAGGTTGAGTAGCTGATCCAAGAACACATAGTTTATCAGTGACAGAGCTGAGATTAAAGTCTGGAGCTATAGAGGATGAGGCCTGGACTACTAAAACCCATCTATTACTTCTTCCAAAAGTGACTTAGAAAAGAGTAACTTGTTGAACTGAATTTGCTAGGGATTCTAAAACCCTTCCTCAAGAAGCCTAAAAGATTGGGGGGCACTGACTGATTATGAGATTATATAACAAAGCCACAACGAAGCAGGCAGGATAAGGGTCTCCAGGTGTTGCTCTGCATCGGGAAAAGAATTCCACCCATTTTTTTCCCCATCCTAGTGAATACGGAAAAGCTTGCT
Source organism: Dolichotis patagonum (assembly GCA_004027295.1). NCBI lineage: Eukaryota > Metazoa > Chordata > Mammalia > Rodentia > Caviidae > Dolichotis > Dolichotis patagonum. The sequence goes on from PVJX010019113.1 coordinate 7,851, forward strand.
CCTGCAAGCTTTATAATATGACTCAGCATCATACAGGGCAATTTGTTACCTTCCATCATGAACATCACAGGTCTTATTGCAAGGGTCACTTTCATTCTTTTTAAATCTCTGTTATGGCTTATATCTAGATATCTACCCAAAACCTCATGTGGTCATATGTGGGGCTTTTTGGAGGTGGTTATATCTGTGGTGTGTGCTACGATCAAGGATGTGATGCTAGGGTTAAGGATGTGAGTGGTATCTGCCTTAAGAGTGGGTACCATGGATAAAATATAAGAGACAGAAAAAAGCTTGATGTCCTTGCGTCTGGTCTCCTGCCTTCTGCATGATTTGCTTTGCCATGGGTTGTTTTTCCTCTATGATGCTTAAGGTAGAATGTTATGGCTTATGTCTAGATGTCCCCCCCAAAACCCTCATGTGGTCATAGGTGGTGTTTTTTCAGAGGTGGCTGAACCTAGAGAGTATGATTACTAAATTAGTCCACTGATTGGCTTCCATAGATCTGGGTAGGATCAAGAGTGCCCCACCCTATGACTGCTATCTGCCCAAGGAGTGGATAGCCTTGAGAAAATATAAGAGACAGAAAGACGGCTTATGTCATTGCTTGTAGCCTGCTGCCTGCTGCCTGCTGACTTCTTCCTTCTACCTACCACTAATTGTTTTTCCTCTGTGATGCTCCTCTGCCATGCTGCCATGCCTTGAAGTCAGCCAACTAAGAATTGAAATCTCTATAAACTGTGAGTCAAATTAAACCTTTCTTCCTTTAACTTTGGGTTTTGGATATTTTGTTTCACCACAGAGAAAAATAACTTTTCTCATTGGCTATAAAATGGAGAAAATCTGTCCTCATCCCAAAACTTCATAAATTTAAAAGTACGTTAAAATGTAAGAAGTTGACCTCTCTCTCTGGGAGCCCTATTCTCCCCCCAAAAAATCCCTCATTAGTTTTCCCTGTTTCTCCTGGATCCACTCCAGTACCCCAGACTGAATGTCCCTGCATATTCCTCATAGGATGAGGTGGGCACACCTGGGTAATCTCCTGCTATGAAACTTTGTGCAAACACAGAGGACTTAACTCCCCTGAGAGGGTCTGAATCACCAGGGCTAGGTTAGAGTGCAGGGTCTACTAAAGCCACATAAGGACCAGCATAGGCTGGAGACTGATGATCTTTCTGGTCCCTAATGCCTCAGCCATATTCCCAAAGTGCTAATGGTGGCTTTTCAAATCCTGCTCTACCTGGAGGTTTGTCTCAGTATTGTTAGTGAACTCTTTATAAAAGCCAAAGGCTGTTAAATGCAGTGCCACATGCCTGTAATTCCAGCACTCTAGGAGCTGATGAAGAAAGATTGAAAGTTCAAACTCAGCCTGGGGAACTCAGCAACATAGTGAGACTCCTTTTAAATACAAACTAAAAGAAAGGCTGGAGACATAGATCAATGAGTCTGTGAGTGCAATCTCCAGTCTGAAGAAGGAGGAGGAGGAGGAGGAGGAGGAAGAGAAGAAGGAGAAGGAGAAGGTGAGGAAGAAGAGGAAGAGGAAGAAGGAGGAGGAAGAGGAGAAGAAGAAGGAGAAGGAGGAGAAGGAGGAAGAGGAGGAGAAGGAGAAGGAAGAAGAAGAAGAAGAAGAAGAAGAAGAAGAAGAAGAAGAAGAAGAAGAAGAAGAAGAAGAAGAAGGAGAAAAGAAGAAGGAGAAGAAGAAAGAAGAAGAAGAAGAAGAAGAAGAAGAAGAAGAAGAAGAAGAAGAAGAAGAAGAAGAAGAAGAAGAAGAAGAGGAAGAAGAAGTTATTGTTGTCAAGGCATATCATATCTCCAGGGCCAAGAAGACTTCTGACTAAAAATCTCCCCCAGTTAAAAATTACAGCTGAGCAGGTTGGTTGCACAGGTATTAATTACCACAATGAAAACTCAACATTAAAAGGATAACCTCACAGTCTAGGAAGTTTGCCAGAATCTTGCTCGGTCTGTTTGGGTTGTCATTATTTAACTCTTATATCCACAACAATTTCAATAAAACTGATAATGATATTTTAAAAAGAGGTGGAGTAGGATGTTTCTTAGTGCAAAGAAATAGGATTTGGAAACCTGGTAAAAAGAATTTTCAGCAAATTTATTGAAAAACAAAAAGGAAGGCTGGAGATTTAGCTCAGTGGCACAAGCACCTGTGTGGCAAGCACAAGGTTATAAGTTCGATCCCTGTACAATAAAAGAAAGGAAAAAAGAAAAAAGAAAAGAAAAGAAAAGAAAAAAGAAGAAAGAAAAAAGGAGCAACTGGTGAAATGCAGGTTGAATTCATGACATGAAACTCACAGGCAGATCAAGTTCTAAAGTCAAGCCTTGACAGTCCCCTAAATATCACATCCTGCATGAGCCCTAAGTCCTGGGTCCCAGTGTCTTCTTACTAGTTCTCCCCAACCTCTTTACTCCAGAGTGGCTGGAAGGGAAAACACCTATGTAAAGTGCATGGAACATGGTTGGTCCTCAATAAACGCTTCTTTGGAACAAGATTATTTGTTCTTGTTGTTAAATTTGCAGCCTCATAGGAGGGAAATTTTGTACACAAAATTAGGGCCAAATGAGTAAGACATGATGATATAAAGAAGGACAGGAGAAGAAAACAAAGGATGAAGGAAGAGTTGGAGAAGAATGAAATGTTTGGTCTTGGTGGTGGATGGCAGAGATGATAGAATTGAAGTATTTAAGATTAGAGAGAGACAATGACAGCCTGCTAGAAGAGTGACAGTTGTGCATAGGGTCAGCCACATGACAGACCAACGAACTGTCCTAGCCCTAAGGTTTTGCAAGGAAAAGCTGTCGATGCAGCAAGCAATCCCTGGTGTATGCATCTCCTTCCCCACAAGGATAAATAGCCGTATCCTAGCAAAAGGAGAATTGATCTCCAAGTCCAAATAAGATTGAAGAGGGACCCTCCAAGCCTCCGGCAGCTGAAGATTACTTTTGTGAGGCAAAGGGAACTAATAGGTGGATCTGGGAGTGTCTAGAGCTGACCAAGACCTGAGCCCAGGCCTCAACAATAATGAAAACACACACAAATGGGACCTCTATCACCACATGCCCCTGAAAACACCTAGCAAGTAGAGGAAATCGCAGCCTGCCAATCCAGTGGATGCATAAAGTGTTCTGTCTTTATGCAACATATGCCATTTTCATCAACTTGTAGAATGGAAGCTCAAGTGGTTTGTTCGATGTTTTCTAAGCAGAGTTGCCTAACCTTTGCATGAGAAAGCTGATTGCCCCTTTGCATAAGACGATACCTGTTACCCAGCAAGGAGCCTGTGACCAGCAGCACACTTCGCCCAGGGTCCCAAAACTGTGTCCAGTAGACGCTCAGAACCAAGCAACAAGTCTTTGATAAAGGCTGAGCCACACTTTGTTCATGTCTGTGCAACTTTAGAGAATTGAGATACTGATACACATTAAAAGTCTGCAGGGAAGAGTATGGAGTGCTACCTGCTCGCGTGTCTCCATAGCTGTGCCTCCAATCCACACACATCTTTCTCTAAGAAGCCCTCTGAAGAGCTGCCACTGGTGACTTGGGATACTTTAGGATGGATGAGGATTGTATTATAATGGAACACAGCCTCACTGTGCATCCTCTGCAGGTGCTCACACCTGGGTGCAGGTGGCAGAATAAGCCTTTAGTCTGTCTTCTTGAACCAGTCCATTTTAGCTGCCTGGATACTCCTCCTGTGTACCTAGTACTGTGTTTCCTAGTTCCATTTAAATCTCACGGTATTCATTCCCATGTTAACCATGTGTCTGTGGGAGCCATGAGCATCTTTCTCATAGAACGAATACCTTCTACCTGATTTCCCTGCTAACCAGGTAGAAGTCACCACACTATCTCCAGCTAAGTACCCAGAACTATTCAGGTGTGCAGCAGAGCAAAAATTCACTAAGAGTTTGCTTAACAAATCGATGGATCAGTGTCATGCTGGACCAGAGAAACACTAATGCTTAGAAGTCTACGCCCATTCTAGAGGCTGTTTCCTTTCTTGTTTAGGAAGCTGAAGGAGGCAAGTTGAAAAGATATTTCTTCAAAGGAGACATGCAAATGTCAGTAAGAAAATAAAAGGGTGCTCCACCAGACTAATCATTAGGCAAATGTAAATGAAATCACAGTGAGATACCACTTCACAATCATTAAGGTGGCTGTTATTAAAGAAAAAAATTAGAAAATAATTTTCAGTGAGAACATGGAGAGATTGGAAGCCTGTGTACTGCTGCTGGGAAGTTAAAATGGTGCAACCACTGTGGAAAACAATATGGCAATTGCTCAGAAGTTAAACATAGAGTTATTACATGATCCAGCAATTTCACTTTAAATATATGCCCAGAAACATTGATAGCAGGAACACAAATGGAAATTTTACATCTGTGTTCATAGCAACATTGTTCAAAGTAGCCCAAAACCCCAAATAGCCAAAAGTTAGAAACACTCCCAAACCCTCATTGATGGATACACAAAATATATATACACACAGTGGAATATTATACAGTCTTAAAAAAGAATAAATTCTGCAATGAAATTCTATGTTCCACTAATGTAAAACTAGAAGATACAATTTCATAGAGGCAGAAAATATAACAATGACTACCCAGGAGTATAAATGCTTAATGTTTAATGAGTCCAGAGTTTCAGACTGGAAAGATGAAAAAATTCTGGAGGTGGGTGGTGGCCATGGTTGCACGGCAATGAGAATGTACTGAATGCCACTGAATTTTAAAACGTCACTTCAAAATAGCTAAAATAATAAATTATATGTATTTGTATTTTATCACAACTTAAAAGATAAGTGCAACACTTTTCTGAGAAAAAATCATAGCTCAGCCATCCTTGAGGCAGTGTGTATGCTCGTGTAAATGATGCTCTGGGGTGGAAGCATTGTAATCCACTTGCAGATACAGGGCCTGATTTGTTTGGACTTGCTAAGGTCACCCATCATGAAGCCCTGGATTGAATCTTGCTGTGACATACTTATAAGGATCCATGTCCTGTTACCCCATGACCCCTGCCTGGGAAAGACTCTAGAGCAAGTCTAAAGACATCAGCCTCAAAGAAAAGAGATCTGATGAGGAAACTTCTCCTTTCACATCTTCTATACTTTCTGTAGGGTACTGAGAGAACTAATATGGGTTCTATCGGTTCCCACTTAGCAAGAGAAAGCAGCTATTGGTTTGTGAATTAAATATTGGTAAAGCAGGTTGATTGTGCACACAAAGCAGGATGCAGTAACAGTCGGAGAAAATGAAAGCCCAGAGAGGTATGTGACAGGCAGTCTTCCAATCAGTGAAAAACTTCCCCAATTCAGCAGTGAATAGGAAGCTGGGTAGAGGCCCCAGTGGACACTCTGGGTAGGGAGTGAAGTGAGATTTTCTGGAAGCCCAGGAGATTCTACTACCTGGCTCTACGATTGCAGCCTGCTCTCAGCCAGCTGGAAGGCCCGGAATTCACAGGCAGCTGGCTGTGCAGCAGTGCATGATGGGTAACACGTTGCCAGTCTTGCGGGCATGCACTGTCAACATGAATCAAGGGAAAAATACCTTAGCCATCTCCTAATGACAAGAAGAAGAAGCTGCTCTTGCTCTGCCTATAGAATCAAAGAAGAGATCAGGGAAGGAGTTAAAGAGTCCTATAAAAATGAAAACAGGAACAACAAGGAAGCTTCCTTAAGGGACTACCGAGCTCTGTAGACAGCCCTGAGCATCAGCACCTTTCAGCATCCCCCCTCCTGCACAAGCCTGTGAGAAGGCTCTAGGATGGGTCTGCTTTTGAAACTTGATGACTGAGGCTCAGAGGGTTTGAGGGGCTCATCCAAGGTCACATAATTCATGGAAAAGAGAATGAGAAAGAAAACGCAGATCTCCCAGCCTCCAAAAACCTCCGTCTCAGGACTTGGGATCTGACCAGCTAGATCAAGGGTTGAATGCGTGTTCTGACACTGAGTAGCTATATGATGTGAACCCAGTTTCAGTGACTTTCCATCCCTCTTGATCTAAACATGGGCATGATATCACCTTTTCAGAGAGGTTCCAAGGATGCTAGGCAACAGTGGGGCACAAGGCACAAGAAGAGATTGTATTTAAATGATCCAGATCATGGTTTGGCCTGGCTGGTAGGAGAGATCTTTAAAATGAGGTCTATCTTCATAGGCATAGTGAGTATTTGACTTAATTTTTTTTCATTATTTGAATCTCTTACTTCTTTCCATACCTTGCTGGTGTTCAGTGGGTACTCATTCCTTTACTCCGTAGCACAGGAATGGAATCAGATTTCAAGTCTTCAAGTAGAGGCCATGATGTCCAAGGCTGAATCAAGGAGACAACTGAGGTACACCACCCAGGGAATGCCTGGAATTTTTTTTTTTTGACAAGCTGACACCATTTGGTTTGGCAACAGGACATAGATTCTAGAGAAAGCAGCAGAGGGGAGCAGAAATTACTAAATTTAAGTCCCTGAGCTAGTGTATGTTTATAGTTGCCTGTATGCTTATGATCTTTGTTACATTTATGCAGACAAATGTTCTCTGGGCCAGAAGATGATCTAAAATATACTACCTTGCAGTTGTCATACATTGCAGTTGACTCACAGCTGTCACACTGCCTCTCTCTGCTCAAAGAACCCCAAACCTTTCCCTAGGTTTAGGAATAAATCCCAGTGTTCCTCACTGCTAAACATTCCTTTGACTTTCTCAATATTTCCTTTTCCATGGTAATGACCATGAACCCAGCTCATGAGTCTCTACCATGTTGGATAAAGAGCCTCCCTCACTCTGCCTTCAAGCTGGTTCTGGTTTCCTGTCTCCAGGTCTTTTTCTTTTCTTTTTTTCCTTCCTCCAATGCTTTCTAATCTCACCTTTTCCCACCCAGATTCTGCCATCTTGGGCCCAGCACATGTGACATCCCCACCTTGAAGCCTGTGCTAATTCTCCCAGTTGGTGGTATATTCTACCTCCCTCCATGTCACTGCATTAAAAGAACTGAATTATATTAAAATTGCTGGTGAACAGGTTATCAGTCCTCTATTAGACTGTGAATAGCTGGAGGACAATAAGCCAACCTTATCATCACTGCTTCATTAACACAGCCTTTTTCATAACACGTTTTTAATAAACGATCTCCTGTGAATGCTGTTCATTCAGGCCTTGGCTTCATTTTGACTCCTAATTCTATGCTCCTACAATGTCACACAGCTGGACATCTTGTCTCTCCCCAAAGAGGGACGTCTTGCCTCTCCCTCAAGAGTAAGTCCCTTGACTGTTATGGACCACAAAATGTACCAGATACTATAATTGGCCCAAATTCATATTTAAGACCAGAAATTTATAGGTCCAATGTGTCACTTTCTTTAAAGGTGCTGTGTTTAATCTCTAACTGCAAGTGATTTGATATAGCCATCTTTGACTTATATGTCAATAAAATCACACTGCCAGATTAAATTCTTGGACAAATTATACATTTCAATCTTTGTAAGAAGTGTTTGTAGTCCTATTTTTCTCCATAAAACTGGTCGCAAACAGATTTTCAATAAATGGCTTCTGAATTGAGGCAGTTTGGACAGAAACCAAAGGAAAGGAGATTAAATACTTTTGTGAGCACCAAATCTTAAGAGTCCTGTTCTGTGCACAGAAGAATGAGAGTATGTTTAAGAACCCTGACCAGAATTAAAAACTCTTGGTGATATAACATTGCAATGATTCTTAGGACTTAATTCTGATGTCTTACTTTTTTCTTGTCACTGGGGCAAAATACCCGACACCCAAAATTGAAGGAAAGGTTTATTTACCTCACAGTTTGTGGAAGTTTTAGTCCCTAATAAGCGGGCTCCAAAGCAGGGTGGCATGGCACCAGGGCAACACTTCAAAGTGGTAGAACACAGCATAAGCAATAAGAGCAAAAAAGGGGGAGTGTAGCCCTCACACCATCTCCCTGCCCTCCTCTGGCACAGGGTGAGGATGTTTACAAAGTGAGGATCCTGGCTCCCTGCTGAGTCGCTTAAACTTCTAAACTTCTCAAGTTGCCACAATGTATCAACCATTACATCTAATTTAAGGTAAGGAAAAAGACCTGCTGTATTCAAATAGTCTATGGCATTATATGGGAACAAAATGATATGCAGAAAACCATTGCTTTGCTTGATGAATTAAACCTGTCATCAAAGTATAAAATCTAGAGTTGCTCTCCAGGTCTAAAGAGCCCAGTGTGTGTGTCAGAAGATCACCCTCTCTGTGATCTCAGCAGTAGGTACAAAGGACAAAGTAGGGTTTTACAGTACAGTTGTGTCAGCCAAGACACTACAGTCTGGAAAAGGGTGACAACTCAGCTCAGCTACTTGCCAGCAAGTTGATAATGAGTCACTTACTTAAGAAAACTGATTCTAAACCTAGTCCAAGTGTTCATCTCTATCTCAACAGCTCCACCCTTAAACTGACCAGCTGTGTAGCTGAACATTCTATTTGGCCTCCGAAGAAGCCCTCAAACTCTGTGATTCCTGAGCTAATACTTTCTTTGACCTTCAACTCATATTAATCCCACTTTTCTTCCTTCTCCTCTTATCTTTCACCCAATTTGTCATCCTGTTTTTAGACCCCCATTTCCTAATAAGTTAAATTGAGGTACTATTTCCTTTCCTTTGATGATATGAGGATCACATAAAATATCAGGTATATAAGTGTTCAATTCTATCTGTTTTTATTACTGTGTCCTACAAACCAGACACTTCCAAATTATCCTGATTAGGTCCAGAGGCTCTGAGCATGTGCATTTAACAATGAAATGGACCAATATGTGTTCTTCAGTCTAGGTTTAGAGAAGAAAAATGTTCAGGCTTCCTGGTGAGTGTTTAAGAGTCTGTGGTTGAGACTAGCAATGCATTAAATGAGGGCTCTCTCATTTCAGTGTGCTCCAAAGCACCCCTATAATGAGCTATGATCATAACAGATAAATGGAAATTTAACAGAAAAAAAGAAAGAAGGGAGAAAAGAAAAGGAAAACAAATGTGCAATTCAATTGAAAGTTATTTTGCTGCAGTTATGCAATTTCAAGTTCAGGATCAGACATTATGCTTATTTTCATCTCTGATAACTAAGACATTAGTTTGCTGCTGGATGTACCTATTATGGGAAAAAACAAAATTCAATTCACCTGCATTTGTCACCAGAGTATTGTGTCTGCTGTATAAAAGCAGGAGATTGAAATGAAAGATACCTCTTATTGAATTTTAATTCTGAGAAAAGTGGGACCAATTTGGGGGCCTTGCAGACACACTGAGACAGGTGGTGTGAAGAAGACTCAGTGCTTAGCACAGGATCTATTGCTATGGTACCAAAATCCACCTTCTGCCTAGGAATGGGTATCTCTCGGCTCCACCCACTTTTGTATTTATAGTCACAAACAGCAGCTCTGTAGCTTACCTTATTTGCAAACTGTTGAGGCAGATGTTTACCCAAAGTCTCACATATTTCCCTCACTGTCATAGTATCTGAAAAAAATCTATTCATACCTGGTTTTGAAAGAACACCTTCCCCTATATAAGTCTTCCCCTATATAAATCTTCCCCTATATAAGTCTCTGTTCAATACAGTGTCCACAGATCCTACATTGGCTTTATTAAAATCAAATACTCTATCTAATGGTTTTGCAGTAAAACAACAAAGAAAAGATCACCTTTCCTTTGACCTTTCCTTCCTGGCAAAGATGAAGCATGGGCTAGAAGGAAATAGATCTATTGATAACAGCGAAACAATATGGAAGAGGTAGATAACATACATGGCAAGTGACACTCTAATTTTATCTGAAAAAAATATCAGAAATAAATTGAAGATCAAGGAGATATAAATTTCAACCTTCACATTGCCTCTGGGTTACCTTGTGGTGTGTGGTAAGTCCAATTCTTTCCCACCCAGATGGTTAAAACAAGAACACTTACCCTTCTGGGAGCCAGGTGTAGGTGAGAGGAAAAATGAAGGAGGTCATGGATGCAAACAGTCCAGGCCAGGGTCTGGTCAATAATCAAGATCTCATCGAAAGCATTCAATTGCTCTAGGCAGGTCAACAGTAAGTCTTACTTTTTACCTCTATTATTTGAACTCCCAGCCCCTTCTTATGTTTACAAAATCCTTCCTTTTTTTAGGCAAGGACAGCCTTTACAATACAGAAAGTAAGCGATGCAAGATACTCCCTTTTCCCTGTCTCCCTTTATCTCCCTCTCTCTCTATCTGCAGTGAGGTGTGTAATGTGGGCTCCCTCTCTCTCTATCTGCAGTGAGGTGTGTAGTGTGGGCTCTACCAGTCAATTGGTCACTTGCATGGGACAGGAAAGTGATGACACAAAGACTTGGGGAAATGTGGCAACTATTGCAGCTGTAGGTAATGACAGTATGATGGCCAACACTGAGCATCAGGGATAAAGGTGACAGAAGAGGACCTGGAGCCCAGGATCAGGTGGTAACAGGAATGTTCCCAAACTCATTCTATGGCCTGGTTTGGGCTGGCATTTGGATATTTCCCAGCCTCCCATGTCCCCATCCTTCCTTCCCTCTTTCTTTCTTTTCCTTTTATAAATTACTTCCTTTTTTCATTTATGAAGTATGTTCAGTATAAGATAGAGTACTGTCATAATGTACACCAGATATGCTACTATACAACTGTATTTGAAAAACCCTGGGCTGGGGATGTAGCTCAGTAGCACAGCACCTGCCTGGCAAGTGCAAGGTCCTGCATTTCATTCCTAATACCCACAAAAATAAATAAATGCATGCATGCATACATACATACATGAATTGTTAAAAATATTAGAATTTTTTCTGCATTTGCTTAAGATTTTTAGTAATAAGTAAAATATTAGAGACAATTTTTAAGGCTCAATGTATCCCTCCCTGATTCTATTTTCTTTTCTGCCTTTCAAAAGTAACTTTTATCTTGAATATGGTAGCTATTGTCTGAAGATACATTCTTAGTATATATATAGATATAGATATAGATATAGATATAGATATAGATAAATGTATAATATATATATCACATAATACATGGGTAACTATATATATATATATATATATATATATATATATATACTAAGATGCAAGATACTCCCTTTTCCCTGTCTCCCTTTATCTGCAGTGAGGTGTGTAATGTGGGCTCTACTAGTTAATTGGTCTGGGAGTATATTGCATCTTAATACATATATATATATAATATATATATATATATATATATATATATATATATAATACATGGGTAACTTCTGCTTCAGAAAATTGACAAAATAGATATTCTGAAAATTGTCCCATTACAATATATTTAGGACACAGCAGGTTTTCAATGAATAAGTGATCTCATAAAAAAAAGTAAGAGAAATCCACATGGATTAAAAGTGAAATGAAAATCACTACTAGAGTAGAAGTGGACTGTCTGGAAGTCTCTTGCCACAAAAAATAAGGAGCAAGAGAGGAAGCAAACAAGAGGAGGCAGAGAGGAGAAGGAGGCAGAAGGAGAAAAGAAAAAAAAAATAAAGGTAGAGAAACGGCCGTGGGCAAATAAAAAACTGAGACCTCCACAGACCACACTTCAGGAACCTCAAAGGCCTTCACTTTCAAAGAAAGACTGAGATGTGGAAAGAGTCTCCCTCCGGCAAAGGAAAGTGGTAAAGTATTTGTATTGACTTATGTATCAGAAGAAAAAGTCTCAAAACAACCTATCTCCTCCAAATAAGTCTCTGGCAGGAAGTTGCCTTTACAACCCTACACCAGTGCAAATCTAGGCTTTAAATATATGCTACATACATGGTGCATAAAAGTGAAAGCTGAGGAATTAATGTTCCCAGTTTGGCACTGCTTTGGGCACCTCGCAGAAGAAAATGCAAAAGTTTTTGAAGAAATGTATTTCCAGTGAGGTCCCTTACTTCTAAAATAAAGATAAAAGAAAGCAATAAAAATTAAAACTCAGCATATACTCGTTTTGCTTTTACCTGCCTGGTCTGTGACCTGTCCAATATCTTTTAAAAATATCTCTTCTACTTAAATCATCAAGTGCAATATCTACTACTTACAATTAAGCTCTATGGCTCGTTCTCTCTGCGAAAGAGCATCAGTAAAAACTGAAAAAGCTGTGGGGTGGTGGCAGTAATAGACATCCCACTTCTATCTCAGTATCTTTAAATATCAAACTTAGGAAATATAGAATAAATATGTACACGTATACACATGAACAAATCTAATATTTAAAAGAACAGAAAATAAGAATTTGAGAACAACTTGGAAAATAACAAAGACTACATAAAACAACCATGTACATGTTTAATCAAACTAAATAGAAATTCCAGGATGAAAAATATAACCACTGAAATTTAAATCTCAAGGAATAGTAGATATCAGTTAAATAAAGATACCTGAAGGCAATAAAGAGAATAGGGCGTAAACGTAAAAGCAATTTATAGCACTATTTTCCACATTTTAATTATCGTATAAATTATATCATACTGCATATATCTTCTGCAACTTGCTTTTTTGTTGTCGTTAATGGTGACAGGGAAGATTTAGCTGTATTGGTGCATACCCATATCTGCCATGTATGTGGACTATTATTCATTTATCCATCTTCCTTTTATTTCTACCATAGACAGTGCTGTGCTGTCCACTTTTGTCCCTATCGCCTTGTTCAAGTGGTTCGTGTACCTGCAAGTCAAAGTGTGAGATTGATATACAAGGTCCCCTAAATTTTGCCAAATGCTCTTGAGTGTGATTGTAACAATTTATACTCTAAAGAGAATGCTGAAGGTTTCCCCTTGCAAGTTCTCGTCTTGCAGTGTTTAATACTAATACCAGTAATTGTGTTAATTTGGCTAATCCAGTGGGTGTGAAATGGCATCTATTGGGTATGTTTTCTGTGCTTACCAGTCACTCTAAATCCTCTTTCATGAATAGCCCATGTAAGTCATAGGCCTGCGGAGTAGGGAGATTTTGTACTTGTTCATGCTGAGTTCTTTCTTCATGTATACAGGTGAGGGCCACACTACTCTAACCTGTTTGTCCAGTTTGCCAAATTTCCAGGGCTACTGCTAGCTAATGAGCTATGGGTAAAAGACAAGAACTTAATTGCCAGTGTAAAACTCTTCAGCTCATTCACTCATGCCTTGCTGACACAAGCATGCAGCAACTTCATGGCTCAGCAGCTATAAAGACTCAGTGCCCTGTAAGACAGGCTTCACGGCAGACATCTCACGACACAAACCTGTGTTGTGTTAATCGACCTCAGTTTGGAGGTCTCACTGTTACTGAAGTATAAGAAAGCCTAATTCAGACTGTCTTTTTGCTCATCTTTTCCTTACTGATTCGTAGGAATTTTAAATATCTGCTGGATATCAGATGTTATTGGTTATGTGTATTCAATACATTATAGAAAATCTTTTTGACTCAGGGAATCTTGGTTTTACTTTTACCTTCCAAGCCTGTGACATGACCAATATCATTTTAAAAATGTGTTTCCCACTTAAGTCATCAAGTGCAATATCTGTTACCCACAATAAAGAGCTATGGATGATTCAGCACCCTTCTCTGGTAAGTCAGAAATGTACAGTGTTTAATATTACACCTCAAGTTGCTGAGGCCACAGGGTGCCCAGACATTGGCCAAACATGATTCTGGATACATCTGTAAAGGCTGAAATTAAGATGTGAACTTGTGGACTGAATGAAGCAGGTAACCTTGCCCAAAGGGGTGGCCCCCATCCTATCTGTCAAAGACTGAATAGAAAAAAAAAAGCTGAGTAAGCAGGAAATTTGCCCCCTGGCTTCCTGAGCTGGAATATTGATGTTCTGCCCTCAGACTGGAACATACACTATCAGCTCTTCTGGTTCTCAGGTCTTCAGATTTGGCCTGGAACTAGATCACCCATTCTGTCAGGTGTCTCTCAAATGTCTACCTGCCTACTGCAGACTTGGGTACTTTTGAGTTCCATAACTGTGTGACCCATCTCCTAAAAATAAATTTGTAAAATATGTATAATATATTCTATATTTTCCATATATAATATATTCTATTTTTTTACTTATACATATTTATACTTTACATATTTTTCTCTGTTTCTCTGGGGAATCCTGACTTGTTGAGATTTTGTAGTAAGAACGGTTCTGAAGGAATAGAATTTTAAGAATAGGTTTTCTGAGTTGTTCCTTTAGTTCCTAGTATTGTCTCTCTAATCAGCGTATAAAGATGTAAACGGCTATTTCCAGTAGTAAAGTGAGCACTGAGAGCCCACAGCATGATCTGACAGTAGAAATACACAAAATAGTACCAGTGGATACCCCTAACCAACACTGCTAAAACCCGAGGAGCCAGGCGGCTGGCAAAATAACAAATACGGTGAGATTGACTGGTTGCTCCTCATTAGGACAAAACAGAGAAAGAAAATAATGATGTCAGCAATTCAAATTTCCAACTCAAATGCTGCATCACTGATAGGCCTGACTCAACGCCTTGTGGAAGAAGCGAGGACAGAAAGCAATCACAGGAACTTCCAGAAGTGGTTCTGGGGCCATGCTGGGTGTGAAGGAGCAGTAGTGAGGGGACACAATAGGAGGTGACAGTTCTAGAATTGTAGAACAGAATGTGAATCAGGACCTGGGGTTGTTGGTGGGGACCAGAGATCAAGGATGAGAAAGCTCTCATCTTCCCCTTCACTGCCTTGGTATCTCTTGCCTTATTTTTGATGATTAAAGGAAATAAATTATGGAAAGCAAGATTCAAGGAAACAGCAATATTTGTCCTGAAAAAAGAGAAATGGAATGTGTGGGCAAAGAGGAGGATGAAATGTATGGAGATGTGAGTCTGGAACAGAATTAAAAACAGTCATCTTTGCACCAGGTAGAAAATCTGCTCTATGGAGCTCATATCTTACCTTCTGGGAAGAGAAAAACATTCCTTTTTGTTCAAATATTGTTATAAAGTAATATAGGCCCTGTAAAGAACATGTTCAGTGTAAGGAAATGGAAATGAGACAGAGAGAAAAATCACCCATAGACTCAGCTATTGCTTGCATTTCAGAGTGTTTCTTTTCAGATAAAGAATATAATGTTTAGGGATGCAAAATGCTGTTGGTTAACAGAGGGCTACCACTACAGGGGACATCAGAGAGACAGCAGAGGCCACCCATTCTGTTCTCTGCATGCTGCCACATTGATCTCTTCCCTGGGGTGGGGCCATGACTCTGGAGCACCCAGCACCAGGGCAACATGGCCTACAGTGCAGCTTCCACGACTCTTCCGCATCGCATTCCTGGGCATCTTTCCAGGATAGGGAGAAACCCCAGCAGGGTCCTCCAACAGGGCTGAGCCTCTGCTACATTGTCCATTTCTGCCTGAATATTCTAACCTGAAAAGCACCAAAGTGAAGAGTGTGTGTGGTACACTTGGCTGCAGAGGCCAGAGGCCAGGCACAAGGAGATACACCTATAAATGGCATGTAGGACCTGCCAGATACAAGGCAGTTTGTATCTCCTCCCACTCAGTTTCAGCCTTGCATCCAGGACAAGAGCAGCAAGGGCTGATACCTCGTGTGTCACCCAGAGCCAGTGTTGTTCATGCACTCCAAGCCTGGCCTGTGTTCCTGCCTGGCTGAAAAATGTCAAAGCTGCTGGCCTCCTTGTAGAAAGAAAACCAGCTGTGGACTCCAGAAAATCACTGTAGAGCAGGTGGGAGAGGGGAAAGGGTAGCTGACAGGTTTGGGAATGGAATATTCACTCCCAACCAGACCAGGATTATGTCCTTGATCTTCTCCTGATTCAAGGTCAATGCTCAATAAATCTTGATTTTATGGTTCCCTTCATGAGCTAAGAGAAGAGAGGTGTGTTTCTCTCTGGCCCCAGAGGATGTAGGATATGTTTGTCTCCAAGGAATTCCATTTAAAAGGCAACTGGTGCCCACCTCTCTGGTAAGCAGCCATGGCTCAGGCAAGCGGCAGCCACTCCAGTGGAAGAACCACCCAGTGTCTCCTGAGATCCCAGCCATGTTGGAACTTAGGGCACTGCGAAACCAAGCAACCACCCTGCATCCTTGGTAAGCAGCCATGAGCCTACTGGAGCATGGGCTGAGAATCAGACATCCATTCCTCCTCCCTTAGCAAATGGGAGCCAGAGGTCTGAGCATCTCTTGGGAGATTGGCCACATGCCATATAGCAAATACGGGGTATTTACTTCTACCAACTCTTTGAAGGCAAGTATTGTTATCACTGTTTTGCTTTGTTCTGATTAATTGCTTTGCTCTATTCAATACTCTGTTTTGATAGGTTTTATAATGTTCTGTTTTTGGTTTGAGTTTGCTATACCTGATTGAAAGAACATCTATTGTGAAGAAAATGAGATATAGCATGGCACCTATTACTGTTATCTCGGTAACCTGCTGTGACATTCTGTACCAGTTTCACTGTACTGTCTCAACTGGCTATGTTCTGTCTTGTTCTGTTGTATTTTACTACCTTCAAAATAAAAAAAATTAAAAATAAAAGGCAACTAGTGATGATAAAGACAGTAAGTCACATGAGCCTGGACATCCTCTCTGCATATCAAACTACATCTGAAAAAAAGAAGAACGTTTTGTATGGGTAACTAGATCTCTGTGGAAGGTACGGTTATCCATAATCTAGGTTTGAATCTTGACTGTCCTCTGTGACTAGAAGCCAGATCTCACTTCCTGTACATGCAAAATGAACACTAGAGCTTCTCTTTCACCAGAATAATATCAAATAATGAATAGGTACTTGCAGTGGACACCTGGACATAGAACCAGTTTTGTCTTTCTGAAGAGATGGCCTGAACCATTACAGTCACCTTCAGAGTGTGCCCACCCAAGGTGACTCCAATATCTTATGTAGACTTGGAATGCATTGCCGCAATTTCTGTAAGCCTCATCCTTCAAGCCCATCTGAGACTTTCACAATGATTTTAGCTGCGCCGGACAGTGACTAGACTGTCCCTGCTTTTGTCCTGCTCACAGAAAGACCCTGAGCAGGGCTATCCTCTTGAAACAAATGTGAACCATGTCTGTCAGTTAAATTTTTCTAGCAGTTACTGGCTTTCAAAAGTTAAGAAAAACAGGTAAAATTGACTTCAATATATCTTCTTATTCCAAGAATCCAAAATATTTCTATTTCAAAACTACATTTAATATTGCCTTTACCTTGTTTCTTTCATGCTAAGTTTACAAAATCTGGAGTGTTTTCACAAGTATAGAATATCTCAATTCAGATGGCTAACTTTACTGAAAATATCTGATCTATGTTTATATCTCATTTGTCTTTGAGCCCATTGATTTAGTGACTTCTCAGTACTCAAAGAAGACCCACTACTGCACATGCAGAAGATGTGATGGAATCTCATTTGTTCCCTTACTTTCAGGGGAAATTGTTAGCCTTGGCCACCAGGTTCCACTTCCTTTGGAAGCTTTGACAGCTTTGTCTGTTCCATGTCTCTTTCCTGAGCATCCTCTTCACTCCTTCCACCCAGCCATCCAAAGCTCACATACCTGTCACATCCAGGTGTTTCATCTCCTTCCTCCAGGGCCCTCTCCCAACTCACTAGGTCTTTGAACATCTTGGATACCTACCAAACTCATATGGGTATCATTTATTCAGCCCTAAGAACATGGCATCTCCTTTTTACATCACTGAAGTTTTGCTTTCCACTAAACCTTGCTGATAATGAGGAGTTGTTTAGTTCTTCCATCTCCCAAGGTGTCTGTAGTCTCTCAGATCCTCACCAATACTCATGTGTACCTGACCCAGGATAGACACCCAGTGTGAACTTGTGACTAAGACTGACTGTCTGTTCTCAGGAGGTTGTATTCTATCCAGTCACCTTGCCCAGAAGAAAATGGAGTTTTGTTTTTTGAAGCAAGGTCTCACTCTGCTGTTTAGGTTGACCTTGAACTCACTACATAATGCAGGCTGGCCTTGAACTCATGGAAATCAGCCTGATAAGGGCTGGGATTACAGGCATACACCACTATGTTTGGCTTGAAGATAGATATTAATAACTTGTTTTACCAAATTCATTCCAGGACTTTTCCTATATCAAACTTCTCCAATAGAATGTCAATCATGTCTTTAATTTTTATCTTTTAGAAGATACACTTTTTAAAAGGTTGAAAAAAGCAGGTGAAATTCATGTTACTATATTTTATTGAATCAATACATTCAAAATATTATTATTTTAAAATATGAGCCTAAAAATATAATTGAGATTTTTAACCTGAATTTTTTTCATCCTACGCTTTTGAAAGCCAGAGTGCCTCTTATAATTATAGCATATTTCAATTTGGATGGTAAATTTTTGTTGGAAATACCTGGTCTATATTTAGACCTCATAAATTGGCAGTTGAAAAAGTAGATTCACATACCCAAGTTGTTCCAAACAGACTTATAAAAGTTTTCCAATAACTGAATCAAGTAATGGCTTTTCAATTTAAGTTAATTTGAACTAAATAAAATGAAAAATTCAGCACCTCAGCCTTACTAGTCACATTCTTCTGGATTTATAGCCCACATAGAACAGTATAGGTCTAAATGATGCCATGGAGCTGAAGTCAGATGGTTCCTGTATTCAGAATTCTCTGACTCCTTTATATGCAGGATTAGAGCCGAAGTACTCAAGTGGCCTGGAGCCTGTGCTATCTGCTTGTGCCTGCCCTTCTATCCTCACCCCAACTGTCCCCTCCCTGCTGATGCCATTCCAGCCAGCTGGGCTTCTTCCCAGGCCAATCGCACTCCAAGACATTGGTCCTTGTTCTTGCCTCTGCCTAGGATGCTCCCATGTCTGCATCTCCCCATGGATCGCTCTCTCATTCCCTTCAGAGTGCTGGTTGTTCAAATGCTACCTTCCCTGCATGTCCTTTCCTAGCCACTCTACCTCAAATTCATGGCCCCCATGCACACTGCCACTTCAAACCTCCTTCTCTGCTTAGTTTTACTGCACTTATCACTATCTAACAATCTCTGTAATGTATTCTTGTGAGATGTTTACTGTCCCACCTCTTCCTTCAATAAAACACAAACACTACCCAGTGAGGACAGAAGTTTTTCTGCTTTTCCCTATTGGATCCCCAGCCCTTGGCACCTCATTTGCTGAAGGAATAAATGTAAGAAGGGAATGAGTGTGTGTGTGTGTATTTATGTTACAGTGATACTACCACCTCCAGCTCACAGAGAGAAAAAGGATCTGTGAGGTAAGAAGGTAAGTCTAAAAAAAAATAGAGAAAATACCAAAAAGGACCAGAATGTAGAAAGTTTAATTCCAAATTTACATGTAGTGTCTGCCATGTATGCTGTTTAAAAATTGTTGCTCCTCATGGACTTTCAGAGAAGGGATTAGAACCATATAGAACACAAAAAGTATAAATGCTTCAAATATCAATCTGACCAGTCAGTCAAGACCATGCAGTCTACTATCATGAAGTTGAAATCTGGGACAGCTTTGCTTCTAGTGTTGTGTTCCTCCTGCATGCTCCTTGTGACAGATGTGGTGATGGCCAGCTGCCCCATCTACCTGCTCTCCAATCTTATCTACCTCAAAGTCTACATCTGTAATCATACATTTAAAGCCTATAGGTGTATGAATGGTAAATTTCTTTTTGCTGTAATAGCACAATCAAAAGGCATCTTAAAATAAAATCATTACCATCCATTGTTGGATGCTAGCTTTTATAATGTACCTCACCAAATATATTCCCTCCCCAAACCCTATGAACTAAGTATTATCATCATGCCCATTTGACAAATGAGGAAACTGAGTCTTAGATAAGTAATAGGGTTATAGTCACAGGATTATTAAGTGACAGAACCAAGACTTAAATCCAAGCCTGTCTGCAGTCTTGTCAATGACAAACTGTTCGGCATGTCTGTTACCTCTTAAAAACCTGTAGTCCAGGTAACTCCTGGAAACAAAATAGAATTAGTCCAACAAGCCAAGATAAAACCCATTCATTTTCCAAATAAATTCTCAAGCTCATTTGCAAATATGTAGAATCTTGTAGCAATTACATTGCCTTGAATTTGCTTAATGGAATGACAACTCAGCAAAGCAACAATGTAGCTCAAAGCACCTTTTATTAGCATTTTTCTCTCTGTAAATCCACCCATGAGTCAAGTTAATGATAACAAATCATTAGTGAGAAAGCGCCTTCCTGAATCTGCACATTTTGCTCCTGACCTTGGGATCCATAAAGTCTGGCATAAATGTATAGCCTTAGCTCCCCTTTGCATCAGGGGTGACAACCTGCGAGAAACTAATTCAGCCCCAGCACTGTGTTGACAATCATTTGTTTTTAAGTGACACACATATTTCATAATCTCAATGCACAATCGACCTGCTTAAGTATTGCCATTAATATTCACAACATGGTCATGACAAAAAGCAGCATACTGAATGAGCCAGCTGCATTTCAGGTTTTTCAAGGAAAACGAACCACATGGCCCTTAGTAAAGACTTCACTGATAACACATTACAAAATCCCCTTAAAGTAAGCTCATATAGGGAAAATGAAATTTACTGGAAGGACAGACTCAAAATTCAAAGACAGATAGCCAGGACTTATTTACACTGAAATGAGAAACAGAAAAAAAGCCTGCAGGATCAGGCCATCTTTATTTCTCTCTAAATAGTGCGTAGGCCTTTGATTTTCTGCAGAACTTCTTGTGTCTCTCTGTCTGTTCACACACTGAAAGATCACCAGAGTTCTGGAATTTATTGCATCCTCCTTTGTAAATAACCTGCTAATAACTGTGGAGTCTACACTCTCAGGGAATAAGCCAAGCCAGTGCTGTTGTGTTCATGAAAACTTAGATGGTCTCGGGAATTACCTTCTCAAGGGACCGCTGAGGGGTAAGATCTGGGTGATCTTCTGCAGGGACCATGAATGGATGGAGATAGGAAAAGTGTCTATTGTCAGTGTGACTGAATTTGGGCAGTTCTTAGTACACAAATACCTTTTTCACAAAATGTATTCTATTTGTCAACACTGGTGGAGCAATGCTAATTCAGAAACCTGAAAGCCAACATAAATATTCCCAAATCTGAAACTTCCTGAGGGTAGAAATAGGAGAAGAGTCTCCAGAGGAGACTCTTGACCTGAGGTTTGAAAATTGACTAAAAATTAAGTAGGCTATGAAAGAACAGCATGGTTAATTTTGAATACAGATGCACAGATCCCAAGGTATCAGAAAACATGAAAAAAATGTAGATATTAAAGCTCCAGAGATAAGCAGGGGCCCCATGATGAAAGAGCATTTGTGCCTAACTAAACAATTGATCAGAAATTTACAAGAACTCAATTATTATAAACACCAATTGAATAAAACCAAAAACAGGCTGCCAAGAAAATACATTTAATAAATGTTGATTTTATACTACCCTTTTAGAGGTTCACAATTTGCATCTCCATTTTGAAGGCTCTGAGAATTCCTGTAATGGACACATAAAATCTCAGGTTAGTTTCACTTAACCCAGAGCTTCCCAAATGTGTTAAATTATGGATCTTATTCCTAACTACCTCCTATGGAACAGTCATTAATCCAGTTTAGACATTCTACTTTGAGGCAATGGGGCTTCTACTGGAATGTTTTAAAAAGAAGAATTAAATGATTCAATTTGTGCTTTAGAAATGGCCTACTGCCTGCTGCAGAGAATGGAATAGAGAGGGGTAAGCCAAGATGCTAGGAGACTTGTTAGAGGCTGCAGTAATTATCCAAGGGAGAGATGATGACGGGCTGATCTGAGGCCACGGCAGTGGGGATGCTGTGGCTGGGAAAGTCATGGTTGTCTAACAGCCTAATACAAATGACTCTTCCATGACAGGCTCCATTTAGGAAGATAAAACATGAGCATGAGACTGAACTGTATTATGAGAACCAAGAATGGAAGCACTAGCAGGGGGCAGGGCAATTACCAAGCAATGACTGTAACTCTCCAGCTTGCAAAGGATCTGGCATTCTGAATGAACAATGCCCCTTTGCTGTAGAACTGTACAGCCTGCCTTCTGCGAAGGCCTCCCTGAACCAGGACAGCTGGCGTGGTTTGCAGATCAATGCATTTCCACAGAGGTGTTGTCACGTTAAGCTAAGGCTGCACTGGCCACTGTGAAGGGAATCTGAATGCCAAGTTCCAGAATTTACATTTTAACGAAGCCCTTACTGTGTGTTGGGTTTGTCTTGATACTTTTAAATTTTTCTTGCCAGTATATCTGTTATCTATTGCTAGATAACAGGCTATACTAAAACTTAGTGGCTTGGAACAACAAACATTTATCATTTCTCATGATCACCTGAGCTGACTGAGCTCATCAAGTGGTCCTTTTTTTCTTCATGCTGTGAGTCACTATAGCAAAGTGCCCGAGATAATCATATTATAAAAAGAATATATTTATTTCACTGAACTGGTTGGAAGAATCCAGTCCATAATCAGTTAACCCTGTTGCTTGGGGGTTGTAACAACACAGGAGCATGCATTAGAAAAAATCACTCACCTCACAGTCAAAAGGTAGAGATAAGGAGGAAAACATCAGAGTCCTACAATCCCCTGTGAGGATATGTCTCCATGTCCTAAAGATCCCAGGGCTTACAGGTCGCCTCCTTCCGGGAGTACCACCCAGAGGACCAAGCCATCAACACATGGGGAGAGTCAAATTGCAAGGGAGGCATAGTGTCAGCAAGGGTCACTTACATGGCTGTGGTCAGCTGGAGGCTCCACAGGGGCTGGGTTATTCAAGCTGTCTTTCCATGTTGCCAGAAGTGAGTGCTGTGTGCTGGAACATCCTCTGGGCTCCTTGCTGGGACACCTAGGTTCTCTTCCATGTAGCTTGCCTACATCACTAGCTCGGGCTCCTCATAACATGACCACCAGGTACTAGAAGACGAATCTTAACTCACAAATGCACATCAGTTTCTACTGTGTCGTGCTTGCCACTAGCTCATTGCCACACTATGCTGCATACCAAGTCTAGGGTCTATGCTGGGGGATTACACAGGCCTGTGACTGGTGAGAGACAGTTGACTGAGGCCAATAATGTAACAAACTACCACACTTTGATTATAAAATTGCATCTAAGTACATATAATCAACCCTCTAATGCTTTTCTCTGTCTTCTTTGTTGTAATGCAAAGTAAGATCTAACTGGAAATGAATTCTCAAGAGAAGCCAGTGCTAAATGCACACAAACAGAAAAGTAAATTGTGAATAATTTTAAATATCAAAACTCTAAGCAGATGTGGTTGTGCATACCTCTAATCCCAGCACTGGTCGGGCTGAGGCAAGAGGATCACTGCAAGTTCAAGGCCAGTCTGGGCTACAAAATGAGAGTTCACAGCCAGCCTGAACTGCATAGTGAGACCCTGTCTCAAAAAACAACAAAAAAAAGAAAAAGAAAAAGAAAAAGAAAAAAGAAAAGAAAAGAAAAAAGAAAAGAAAAGAAAAGAAAAGAAAAAGAAAAAATAATCATAATCAAAGACCTATGGGAAAAAAGGGCAAGGCTTATCCCAAGGTTTACCTATCTTTTCTTAGATGTGTAATTTACTCTTGCTTCCTTGCCTGAGAAGCATGTAATGCAATCTGCTTACAGAATGATTAGAAGGATTTAAAATACAGACAGATATGTATGTTTAGAAAATAAATTACCACAAGCATAGCAGAGCAAACATACTCATTTTTGTTCCTTTATCTTCTTTATGCCTATAAGTAAATATATCATTCTGCATCTTTTTAATCAAAATGTACAAAAAATTTTGCTTTAGTGTTGTATTTATTATTTTAAAACATTGACAGTTTCTGCCTAAGCTTTATCTTTAGTATTGTTAGTTGCTGTGAAATATTCCCTTGTGTGCATGATAATTTATGTAATCCTGCTCCTGTCTCTATGCATTCAAGTTAATTCTTGTTTTCACTTTTGTAAGTTACATTGATACTATATTTCAATCATTTCTCTCTAAAAATCACTCTCTTATGGTAATAGAAATGATACTTAGAGAAAAAGTGTGTGAAAATATTTATGACTTTTGGTATGCACTGCTAAATAGTGCTCCAAAGTATGTATATCAGTTCCATCACAATGTAACCCACTCTGCGTTGTTATTGCTATTATTTTAACTTTTGTTTGATTTTTATTTGATCTTAATGAAATATGTAGCCTACCTTCTATCTGCATCCCAAATTGCGTTAAACTGTGTACTTAGGGTTTATTGAGATCTTGCTGTATGTGGGAACCGCGGTACTTCTTCAAAAACCTTTAGAGCTGTGTAAGTCAGTTATTCTCATTTCCATTTTCATTTATGAAGAAGCTGGTGCTCAGAGACTGTGTATGAAGGAATCTGATCAAGTCCAGAGCAGCTTTAAGAAAAACTATTCTGATTTTTTTAACAGAGAAGCATGCATTTCCCTTTACAAGTTCTCACACTGAGAAATTAATAATTGTATTCAATCATAAAAAGTAATATTTATAGAGAACAAAAATGTGGAAGACACTAGATTAGACTGGGTAATCAAAAAAGAAAAAAGATTTTCCTTTGACCAGGGAAGGATAATATACATGCACAATACACATTCGTTCATATTCATTGCAACAGTGCTGTAATTTCTATTAGTATCTCTGAGGTTTATATAAAATCTGAAATATTAATTGATCCTGTGCTATGTGCTATATGCAAGCCACTGTTTTCCCTACTGTAGATGTCCACAATGGATAAAATACTCTCGTCTCTCTTCAAGATATTGAAAGCAGAGAGCAGAAGTAAAGTGAATCTACTATGTGCCTGGCACAGTGTCAAGCCAGGAACTTTCCAGAAGCCCTTTTTCTGGTGGGCAGGGATAATCTCATCCCATTTCACAGGGTCAAAAGATCCATGGGTTCACACCTTCCTGCAAACAGTGAGTTCGGTTCATGAAACAAGAATGCTTTAAGTGGGTTTTCAAGCAACAGGAAGGACTCAGAATTGTACAGAGTAACAAGAGCAAGCCCAGAGCTGGGGAGATACAGAAGCCCAGGTGTTAGCTTTGTAAGAAGTTTCTAGAATTTCCATTCCAGAAATACCTCTCCCAAAACAGATGCTGCCAATCTTGCATAGCACCAGTCACCTGCGCACCACTACCCCAGCACTCAGGACAGTTCTGAGTTCACCACTGTTGTTTGGGCCTCTAAGGAGTTTAACTGATGCAGAACTAACTGGGGAAGAAGGTAAAGCAAGATACAATTAAGTACTAATTGGGTGGGCTTGACTCTCAGTCAAACTCCCCCTTCAAACTCCCCCCGAAGCACTTACTTAGCTACATTGCTGGGTCCCACCAGCCCTAGAAAGTTCCCCTCAGTAGGTTGGGAAGGGGAGTCGATTCCCAGATAACTCACATTTTCAATTATGCTGCTTTATTCACCTCTTATATCAGTGGTTTGCAAACTGCCACCAGACTGGGAATAATCACCCAGGGCCCTGGAAAACCATACATAGATACCACCCAGAATGCCAACTCAAACTGTCTGCTTCTCAAGTACTTCCATGGTACTATCAAACAGTCATTAATGTTCTTGTGCTCAGTGGCTTGAAGACCGCTGATCCCTGAAGTTCAAAGTGAGCTCCAGAGAAAGCAAGCACACCAAACAAAATGCACAGAACCCCAATTCTAGCTCCTTCTGCTTGTGAAAATGCCAGGCCTCTGAGCCACACTTTCTCCAATCTACAAAATGGTGAAAATGCTTCCAGTTTCACTGAGTTGCCAGGATAAAGACTGAGATGGTAAATGTTTTAGCTGTAATATTGTACCAAGCACTCAGATACTGAAGGGCATAAACTGATAGGTAGGAGATTCTCATTAGAAGGCGCTTCAGGTGCCCTTGAAATTGTGCAGTATTTTCATAAGAGAAAAAGAATATGTGCAGAAAAAGAAGTTGTGCAGTATTTTTATAAGACAAAAAGAATATGTAGGACATCCTGGGGGCAGAGGTGCAGGGAGCTGGGACTGCACGAAAGATCTAGGGTGAGAAACGAGATGTTACAGGTACCAAGAAGGAAGGGACACCTTTGATGTAGTAAGAAAAGAAACAGGATTGCGATGATCCACGCATACTGATGATGATGATGATGGCAATGACAATGACAACAGTGGTGATTCTCAAAGACACAACACATGAAGAGCAAATAAGAAACTAGCAAACAGCCCGTTAAATTGGATCTTGAACAGGCCTAGGACAACCTCTGTGGTTCATCAGTTAAAGTTGTTAGTTGCAGGAATAGGTCACCAACCCCAGAAGAAAAAAACCATTTGCCTGGTGACACACAAGGGAATCCTTTCCGTATTGTATTTCATTTCAGTCTGGCCATAGTTCATTTGTCTTGACTTGTGCTTTATTCTGATTCAAATGATCATCCAGTGAAGCTTTCCCCTGTGAAGTCTGCCTGTGGCACCTTGGGTCGCAACCATCCAAGCAAGAGCTTTCTTGCCCAGTTGTTGTCCAGTGAGGTGAGTGCTTAGCTGATATATTTATGTTGACCGACTAAAGTTTCCTTTCAGTGTCTTCTTCAGGTCTGTGATCCTTCAGTGGGGAAGGGATGCATATGGTGGCTTCTCCATCCTTTTTTCATGGAGGTAGAGATAGTGAGAAACTGCTTGGAGGAATTTCCAAGAGGCAAGGAGAAGTTAATGACAAAACTGTGGCCGAAATTCATGCCTATAATTCTGAATGCCCCCAAAGTCAGTTTCAGCCTGTGCTTTTCCCATGATTTTGTGATTTAAAGTCCACCACTCTCTTAGTTCCATGAAGGCTTACATTTCCATCAGTTTCGATAATTTTTGTGGGTCCTGCATGTAAAACAATTCCAAGCATATAGTAGATATTCAATAAATTTAATTTATTCTTCTTACTCGCAGTCTATTCTCTCTCACTTTCAATCAATGTGACCTACATCACCAGTATAAAATTCTTTGTCAGGAACATTTTCAATCAGTTTTGAAGGCTAGAGTTAGTGTTTCTATCGTAACTTTTCACCTGGTATTGCTCAGAGGCATTCTGCACATTAATATGGCCAGAAAGTTTGCCTTGCTATCACCATCTCTCAGTACAAAGCCAGTCTACACTGCCTGAAATAAGATTCATGTTCCTTTCTGGTAACATTATGCTAAGAGACCCTGGGAGGGGCCCTGCACACCACCCTGCTACTGCTGGGCTTGGAGAAAGCTCTATGCACAGGGAAATTGGTACACTGGCACTCACTATTCATGTTATAAATATCTAAGTTATTCTTCAGTGACTGATTTTGGTTTCTGGTGTGTGTGTGTGAGTGTGTGTGTGTGTGTATGTGTGTGTGTGTTTTCATGGATTTTTGCACAACCAGTAAAATTTTTAAAAATCCAGGTTTGACACTGAGCCATGCAAGAACATAGGAATGCTTGCAGGTTCCTTTTAAAGAAAGAGGTGACTAATGAAAGGGATCTTCTGCTGCTTCCTGAGCTTAGACAGGAAGAGGATGCCCTGGAAGGTATCCTGGGGGGCCTAG
>PVJX010019114.1:0-35372 GCA_004027295.1 Dolichotis patagonum
ATGTAACCTTTCTAAGGTCATTGTCTATCACTGAAGACATGGAAAGCCATATGTAAGAGGTCTCCTTGAGGGGACTGAGGACCAAGCTCTGACATTCTGAGTTTAGTCTGAAAGTTTGGTGCTGCTTGGGAAATGAAATGGGAGTTTAGGAGGACCGCAGGACCGAGTGTGATGGACAGGGGGAGAGAGAGGCGGGGGCCGAGTCGGTAAACAGAGGAGGAGCTCACAGTGCTGTAGTCCTCTGAGAGTAACTGGGAGATGAGGAGGAGGAGGAAGAAGGCGAGGGTGGGGGAGAGAGGGGAGGGGGTCTCCGTGTGAGTTATGGCTATGGGGGTGGTGGACGTATTTCATCTATGGGGTCTCAGAAACAAGAAAGGAGAGAGTCACAGTGGCAAGCTGATAAAGCAGGACCTGTGAAGTGAGTCAAAAGAATTTGGGAGGCCTTGTAGGTTTGGGATAGGTCAGAATGTGCCTGCAGCTGGACATAAATATTTATCCCCACTTGCCGTTTCAGTAGTAAAAGTTACGTAAATCTCTTAACGTCAGCCTCTTAGGCCTGAGAGTTTGTTTTAGCCCCAGTGTAGCCCAGAGGAGTGGTTTTGTAGGGTAATGATTATTACCCATGTGTTCCAATTGGGAAGGTGAGCTGGGGGTTGGGAGGGTTGTGAATCAGCGGAGAATCGTCACCCTCCAGAGAAGCACAACCAGTAGTAGCGTAGTCCCAACAGTGAGTTCCCAGGTCGTCACCAGAGAAGGCACAGGGAAGTCCAAAAAGGACGCAGTAGTAGCCTAGTCCCACAATGACCTTTCTAGTTGTCACTAGAGAGGCATGTGGGGTCCCAAAGGACATAGAGGTCCCAGAGGGACGTAGAGTAGTAGGGAGACATCCTGACATGGCCATGATTTTGGAAGGCACCCCAAAGTAGAGTGGAGGGGAGGCTCACCTGGGACCTGACGAGATGAAGGCCAGTGTTGGATGTTGGCTAGAAAACGCAAGGCTGAGTCCTTAGTCCCAGAAAAAAGAGAGAGAAAAAAAACTAGGAGGAGCAGAGAGGAAAGGTCCATAGGTCGGAGTGGGGCTCAAACCGGGGGACAGATGCCCCAGAAGCCACACAGCCTCAACTGCTGGAGTCAACGGCACCAACTGACTGAATCTAGAGCAGCGCAGAATATTAAAGAGAGGAAGCAAGGAGATAAGAAAAGAATTTAATAAGCAGGGAGGGCACGGAGGGAGTCACCACGAGGAAGGCTGTGGCGGCTCTGCCTGCAGACAAAGGGCAGGTTCTGCCTGATCCAGGCTCTGATGGGGGTAGGGCTCTGGGGGCCGGTGTGAGCTGATTTATTTTGTGAGAGTGCAGGGGATTGGGTAAACCTTTACAATCCTGAGCTTTAGCAGACTTTTGGGAGGGAGAAACCATAGGGGCTTCTGGGAAGAAGGAGGTAATGCATTATCATGGTACAGCTTTGAACTGTTTCCATGATGATTGTGCTGTCTCGCAGACGGGGGCTCTAACACTTATCCTAGTATAAATTACTGTACGGTTATGGCGGAGGTCTAACATAGTGGAAGGCCAAAGCGGGAATGCTTACCACTTCCTGCTTCTTCCTCAGCCCTAATTGCAACTCCCCTTCCTGTTTGCAAGCCAGAGAATTCCAATCGGTTCCTCACACGTCATCAATATCCGCCCCATGGACCACTTCCATCAGAGGTCATACAACCCTCTGCCTCTGTGTATCTGGTCGAAGGACACAGCCCAGCCGCCATGGGTTGTGTGCTCCTTTCCACGTCCTCAACTCAACCTGTTCATTTTGTACTTTTGCTTCTCTATTGCGCCAGAAGACTCTAACATTATGGTGTGTGACTTGGATGGCAGAGTGCCTTAGCTCCTGGGAGCCCCTCCCAGTTCCAGCTCCCCTGCCTAGGAACCACCTAGTTTTTCCTCCAGGACTGTTTACTTGCTGCCCCTAATCCTTATGCAACAGTGACCTTCCTCACTCATCACAGTGAACTGCCGACTCGTCTTTTCTGTTTCTGTTCCTAAAATTTGCAAGCTTGCTTCAGAAAACCTCTCCTGGCCGTCCCTGGACAGAGATAGCAGTTTTCACACTCCTTAGGCCATACAGCCTGAGGCAAAACTTATTTTTGTTACCTGGAACCCCGCCCTGCACTCTTGGGTGACTGCGGGATGGGAACCAGTGTTGGGACTTTCCACGTCACACTTCCAAAACAGGTGATGACTTTTTTGGTAAGTGTGATCCATGACACCTTCCACGTTCCTTGGGGGGCGAGCTAAAGCTCCTGAGGCGAAGTTGTTCTCTCAGCTCACTTATAATTCAAGCGGTGAGGTCCATTTCCTGCCCCCGCCAAAAAAAACCCACACTTCTTGGGTGCCTAGTTCATAACCTTGGTGCTCTAGGCCTCAAGAAGGCCATAAAAACCAAAAAGCAGATATTTTATTTATACTTTTGTCACAATGGCGGCAAGTTGGCAGAAACCCTTCATTTATGTCTTTTTCACTCTGAGGACGTGTCCTTCTCACACTCTGTCTTGTATAATGGCCCAAATATTTCTAGCTAACTCTGCTGTACCAAAAACTCTCCCCTCTGCCCCACCAGACCCCTTAGGGATGGGTCTCCTCTCTTTACGGCTCCTCCCCGTATCTCCCAGACCAAACCCCACAGCCTTCTCAGCCAGACGTTTCCATGCCCCCTGAGCCATCCTCTGCGCCTTCCTCACCCACAATGGACTCCAAACCTTCCCTTAATTTCTCTTCCTGGTCTCAGATTTCTCAATCCCCTCCACCTGAGCCATCTAGTCCATCAGAGGGTTCCTCTTTGTCCCCTACTCCTGCATCGACATTTTCCCTGTCAGCTCACCAAACTTGGTCTTGTGTGTTTCAGTCACCTAGCAGGCCACATGGTCCTCAGCAGCCATCTTGCTGCAGCTCATGTGGGAGGACAGCCACTATCCTGCAGCCCTCTGCCATGTGACAGTGTGCTGCCATCTTGCGGTCTCTCATCATGGGGCCAGCAGAAGCCATCTAGCTGTGGGTCTCATGGTAATCAGTCACCATCTTGTGCTTCCTCTGGCGTGGTGGTGTATCACCTGGTGATTGCCCACAGACGCCTGCTGGGCAGTTGGCTGCTCGGTGGCCATCTAAACCTCCCACTCCACAGCCTTCTCAGCCTCAGTCCCTATTCCTGCTTCAGGAACAAGCTGGTCCCCAGGAACTAGTTCATATTCATGTTCTTTTTTCCCCTTGCCAACCTATCTCAGAGTCACCATAAATTAGGTTCCTTTTCTGCTGTACTTATTTCAAGAGCTCTCTACTAATTAACCTACAATAGGTTTGCACTAGTCTATTTATTATAGTTCAAATTGGCCAAATATATTTGAGTGCACTCTGAGTTTGTAACATGTTTGTCAGTCTATATATCTGTTGTCTATTTATCCAGTCTGTTTATACTGTACAGATCATCTGACCATGTTTGTCCATTTTTTGCTCTGTAAACAGTTATTCCTTTTTATTTGAGCTCAACAATCTTTTTTTCTCTTCTTTTACATTTTCAGATCATTTAATCAAGGTTTATTTGGGTTATAGATTTAAAGAACATGCTTCCACCTAGGTTGTCATCTGGTCAAAATGATGCTAAAAGTGGGTAAACAAAATCCTTTGAGGTGAGGAGACATTGGAAAGGACTTCAATTAATGAATAAGAAAGTGGCCACCTGGTGACTTTAACCAGCTCTTATAGGAGGCCCCAATAATCTCTACCCTTATGGGAGACACCCCAACTAAAGTTCATATGACTAAGACAATTCATTGTTGCTGAACTGATGGTAGATTCATGCCTTCAAAGATAAAATTGGGTTTGTTTATGATGACAAATATTTTCTTTCAGATCCAGACATCTGTCTTTTTCTTTTGCTTCAGCCAGGAGGTTCAAGTCAAACTACCATGAGGTCACCAATCAAATAATAATTTTTTAAAAAAATTTATGTAATGTATGTTATAATTAGAGATGCTTAAATATTGAGCAGTCCAAACAATGTCACAAATTTCTTTGGTGCTCAAATGTTAAAACACTCATGGTTAATAGCAAATAGTAGTTCCATTTACTGTTCTATGTTAAGCTTACTGAATTTACTACACTGTACTGTTATCAATCTTTTCTTCTGGATGTTCAACAACTAAAAGTAAGAGATAATTATAAATTCCTTTTAGATTCCTTTTACTGAGATCCACTAGATCTTTTCCAGAAAAAGGTTATATGATGCATATTGGGGCCATAATTGACTATACTCAACTGGCCTTAAATGACACTGCAGCTCAACTCTCTCCTAAGTAAAAAAAGGTAAAATTAATAAAACAGGCCATCCTCCTAAATCAGATGGCAGTAGACATTCTAACAGCACAGGAGGTACTTATACAACTATAAAATCTAACTGTGTGTATGACAAATGAATGACATGTCAGTTTCTAAAATTCCCTGGACCTTATCCTTATCCTCCTTGTGGGAAGCCATTACTAAAAATTACACTCATAAATATCCCATTGATTCTATTATTTAGCCCCTGCATACTTAATTGATTCTTTGCCTTTGTCTTCTTTAGACTTAAAGCTGTACACCTACCCAAGGTGAAAATGCCTGCTGTCTACTGAGGGCCACTAGTTAAAAGCTCTGCAGAGTATCCCTGACTGTCATTCAACACCTTCAACCCCCTTCAGCCTGAAGAAGCCAGATTGGTCTCTGCCCATTATCCCTCATGGCACTTTGGGTTACTTCTTCAGAGAAAATTGCTCCAGGCAGCTAAGTCAGTTAAAAATATTGTAGGCAGTCAGATAGGGCTAGGGCCTCAAAGTAGCCAGCACAGAGGACCAGATGTCTGTGACTGTGGAGGAGACAGATACCTCCTGCTGTGGGCCAGATCCCAAGACAAAAGGCTAAACTTGGCCCTCAAACCCCACAGGGAGACCTTCTTTTTTGTTTTGTTTTGTTTTGTTTTGTTTTTGTCGGTACCGGGGATCGAACTCACGACCATGCACTTGCAAGGCAGGCACTTATGCCACTGAGCTAAATCCCCAGCCCCAGGGAGACCTTCTTAATATGGCTTTTTGTGTTTTCAACAACAGAGATAAATTTTTTTTTAAATTTTTAAAATTTTATTTTAAAAGGAAGTAAAATTAAACACAACGAAACAGAACAGAATGGGACATAAGAAAGCATACATTTCAAAGTAAGACAACCAGAGATCTTCACTGTCATATTGTCTCTTGTTTTCTTCCAAATGGTTGTCCTTATCTTTGCATATGGAGAGCTCATACTAAATAACATAGCCAATCTTTTCATAAGATAGTTCACTGGCTCCCACTTGCTAGACAGGGGGGAGGGGACGGGGGACAGGACACATGAGATGTCTGATTCTCAGCCCACACACAGGCAGGATCACAGTTGTCTCCCAGAGATGGGAAGAGTTCCTTGTTCTCCCGGCACCCCAAGTCAACCGCACAGTGCCGGTCCCGATGCGCCAGGGTCTCTCTCCTTCAGGCTGCCGAAAGTCTGCCACACCCTCAGATGCCTCCAGAGAAGGGAGGAGTTCCTTCTTCTCCTGGCACCCCGAGTCAACCACACGGTGCAGGTCCTGACGTGCCAGGGTCTCTCTCCTTCGGGTTGCTGAAAGTCGGCCACACTCTCAGCCGCCTCCCAGAGAGGGGAAGAGCTTCTTG
The DNA here is from genome assembly GCA_004027295.1 of Dolichotis patagonum. NCBI lineage: Eukaryota > Metazoa > Chordata > Mammalia > Rodentia > Caviidae > Dolichotis > Dolichotis patagonum. The sequence continues at coordinate 5,729 of PVJX010019114.1, forward strand.
TTCTCCCGGCACCCTGAGTCAGCTGCATGGTACAGGTCCTGAGGCGCCAGGGTCTCTCCCCTTCAGGCCCCCTAAAGTCCACCATACTCACCTGCTATTTCTTTCTGATGAATTGACCATTCCATTTCCAAAGTTCTGAAATGGTCAACAGACCACAGAAAGAATTCTGTTTAGGCTCCCGTTTGAAACCAGCAGCTACAGCGATCTGCTGGCCTTGCTTCAGGGCCATAGAGATAAAAATTTTCAAAAATCTGATCACTTAGCAGTGACACTTGGAGCTCTGAGACAGGTAAAAACAAGACAAGGTAGAACTGCCTGAGCTCCTCCCAGACCATGCTTCCAGTGAGACAAAAAGGACGCTGGGCAAGAGAATGCCCCTTCTGCAGTCTCAAGGGCCACTGGAAGAGCAACTGTCCTAGCCACCAGAGAGCAGGTAAGCCATCCTCTGAATCCCTGCCCTCACAGGAGGGCTCCTCAGCACTGCATTGATCACTGGCTGATCTGCATGGACCTGCTGCTGAAGACTGATGGGGCTCGGGGCCCACAGCCCCCATTAAGGTGTCCTTCTCAGACCCCAAGTCCCACTGGAGGTCTCTGGTAAGACATTCCCTGTACTTGTAGACACGGAGGCCATGTGTAGTGTTCTTCCTGAGTTTTCAGGCCGTTATGTTAAGTCCTCACTCTCTGTAGTGGGTGTTGATGGCCAACCTACACAGCCCCTGCAGACAGGGCCCATTCCATGCAGGTTCCAGACTCACTTCTTTACCCAAAGCTTCCAAGTAATTCCAACATGTCCCACACCCCTTTTAGGTAGGGATCTTCTTCGAAAGCTTAGCTTCTCCTGTACCTTCTCCCTCCCCACAGCTCTAGGCCTCCAGACAGCCTCACAGTGTGCCGCTCCTCTCCCTTCTTCTCTGGTGGACCCCATAGTCCGGGACACCTCCAAGCCCACCTGCACTGCCCTTGCCCTGCCTATTTTAATTCATCTCAGGGGTCCCTCAATGTTTCCTTGCGTTCCCCAATATCCTATGGCTCCCAAACATTTACAGAGACTTAAACCTACAATCAAGCATCTTTTAGACAGCGGTTTTCTTAAACTTACCCCTTCTCCCTACAATACTCCCACCCTCCTGGCCCTCAAGCCTAGTGGGTCCTGTTGTCTGATACAAGACCTTTGGGTAATCAGGGATGCTGTTGCCCCAGTTCACCCAGTGGTGCCAAGCCCTGTACTACGTTCTGTCATATCCCTCCCGCCACCACTCCCTTCATAGTCCTAGACCTTAAAGATGCCTTTTTTCGTTTTTACTATCCCCCGTACACCCTGATTGTCAGGATTCCTTTGTGCTTATGTAGACTGACCAGACACTCTCAGGTCTCAACAACTTAGACGTGTCATCTCTATATTAGAACCTCTCCTCAGGGACACATAGCACCCGCTTCCTTTCCCACTCATCAGTGTCGCAGACACACCCCTGCTCAGGACTGGCAGGTAGATTTTACACACGTGCCCCACCACAAAACTCTCAGATATCTTCTCACCTTTGTTTGTACTTTCTCAGGATAAATAAAAGCCTTTCCCCCAATCAGGCAGACTGTTCATCTCGTTACTAAAGTTCTTTTACAGGAAATCTTCCCAAAGTTTAGTCTGTCTCAGAGTATCCAGTCAGATAATGGTCCAGCCTTTATTCCTCAGATCTCTCAACAGTACTAAAACTAAAATGTAGTGGCCCCTACCTCAGAACTTCAATGGTGGTCAAGGTCGCTGGACTGCCATCCTGGTTCCACATCACTCAAGCTAAGTGGTGCCCTCCACACCCTACCTCCCCTGACTCTAAATGTTCTGAGTGGTCACCTCATCTCCTATATCCCATGTCCATGTCACCAAGGACCCACAGCCACAATTTTCAGGCTCGGTCAGGTTTTGTTATCCTGTTTGGTTCCCTTACATTCTATCAGTTAATTTTTTGACTATAACTTTGTTAGTTCTCTCCACCCTCAGCTGTTTAGTTGAACATGAGACTTTTATAGGTCTAAGATCTCATGTCACTTATAGTGACACAGCCACAGCCCTCCCCACCCCTACTCTATAATTCCCCAAACATGATGCAATTGTCAGGCCTTATATTGCTCATGCTTCTTATTCTTTCCAGCTCAACTCCTGGAGCAAGGACAAGTCCTACCTACACTTTTAACTTTTATCCTTTCAGATGGAGGAATAATTACCTCCCATAACTCCAGCCCTCCCGACTCCATGCTTATTTTTCAGATTCTTCGTCACCATCACCCTGATGGAACAACACATTTGGATCAAGGGCACTTTTCCTTCTACCTCTCTGGGTGCTTTAATTATGATAGTGGCCTGCCTCCTCGTAGCACCTTGTCTCTTTGTTTCTCCAATCTAGGATGTGAGCATTCACCAATGATAAAGTTGTCCTGGCTGACACACCTGGTACCATCTTCTTCTTCTTTTTTTTTTTTTTTTTTGGTACCGGGGATTGAACTCACGACCTTGCGCCTGCCAGGGGCAGGCGCTTAACCCACTGAGCTAAATCCCCGGTCCCCTTGTACCATCTTCTACATGGGCATCAACCATCATCTGTCAACCTTCCTAAACCCCAATGTGGCGCCCCCTTTCAGCAGCAAGTAGTAAGAGAGAGACTTCGCCATTTTCCTAACAATACAAAGACAGGAATGAAAGGTTCTTGCCCTAGTATAAATTACTGTACAATTATGGTGGTGGTCTAACATAAGGGAAGCCCAAAGCGGGAATGCTTACCACTTCCTGCTTCTTCTTCAGCCCTAATTGCAACTCCCCTTCCTGTTTGTACACACAGAGAATTCCAGTCTGTTCCTCACACATCATCAATAGCAGCCCTGTATGCTGCTTCAGTCAGAGGTATATAACCCTCTGCTTCTCGGTATCTGGTCGAGGGAGACAGCCCAGCCACCATGGGTTGTGTGCTCCTTTCCATGTCCTCAACTCAATAAACCTGTTCATTTTGTATTTTGCTTCTCTGTTGCACCAGAATACTCTAACAGAGACAAGCAGCTGAGTGAGACACAGTATCAATCTGTAGGGTGACAGGGTCTGAACAGAAGCTCCGGGAACTTGTCCCCTCCCCTCAGAGCAAGATCGAGGAAGGCATGAGCCTTTCTGTTGGGGACCTGGGGAAGCAGGTGGCTCTGGAGAGTAGTGACTGTGTCTGATAAAGTGAGGGACGGGGGCTAAGAATGAAGGAATGTCCTGACCCAAGGTTTAAGCGGAAAACTTCCTAGTGTTCCCATCAAAACCCCCGTCATTGACACAAATGCGCCTGAGACACTGAGACATGCAGCAGCCTGGTGACAACCCTCCACTGACCCCGAGGAAAGGCCTGTTGCTAAAAGGACCATCGAGGGTGGCTGGCCCTGGGCTGGGAGGCCCAGGTGATTAGACCCACATTTGGATCCGTCACTGGACATGGGCCACCCAGGAAGGGGTGACGGTGGATTCGACCGTCTCTGCTACTGTGCCACCCCTGAAAACACCATCTTTGGCTTGGCAGGGGCTGGAGTGGGGGGTGACAGTCTGAAGTGTCACACACGGACACCTGCAACCATACCCCACTGCAGCTCTGTCACACCCCTCGGCCTCGGTTCGGACCTCCTTTCTAGGAAAGAAGGCTTTGGGGGCTCAGCCTGCGGCTGGACCTTGTCCCAGCCAGAACTTGAGCGACGTTGCAGCCTGGAGTGCTGGGCAGGGCGACCTGCTGCCTAAAGCCCTGCTAAGCCACAGGCCGGGCACAGGAGACCCGGGAGTAGCCGGAGGAGGAGCTTTACAATTTACAAAATGCTCTTTGCACTTCTGCTTTTAGCACCACTAACTGCACACTCTGTGCCTATGAGGGGCGATGATGCCAGGGAGACTTGAGGGGATGTGAAGGCACTCACTCACTGAATGTATGGAGGGCAGGAGGCAGCTCACAGGGGATTCTAGAGGGCAGAGCAGGGGGTTGAAAGCATTTTTTGTTTGGGATACAAGGTCTTGCTTTGTAGTGCAGGCTGGCCTGGAACTCACAGTGATCCTCCTGCCTTAGCCTCGGTGAGTGCTGGGCTTACAGGCGCGTGCCACCACACCCAGCTTCTGGGTGTCCTATTTCTATCTGTTAAAATCCTTTGTGCTGGGTGTGGTAGCACACGCCTGTAAGCCCAGCATTTGGGAGGTTGAGGCAGGAGGATCGTGAGCTGAGGCCAGCCTGGGCTACATAGCAAGACTCTTTCTCAAAAAAGGGGCAGAGGGAAGAGAAATCATAATATGCACCAAGTTAGTGATCTGTAGGGGTCCAGAAAGGTGATTTCAGCCACAGATGGAAGACTAGGACCAGCCAGGAATTGAGCTTGTCCCTGCCCTGAGGGTGTCTCTGAGGCTGGCGATGAAAGGTAGGTGTGAGCCCCTCCCGGGGAACAGCTGCCTGGCCTCTTCCCACTTTCCAGTAAGGGAAAATTGAGGTCACAGCGGGACCTCGTGACCAGCTGGCCTGCTGGGCAAACCACCCTCACTCCCATGCTTGCCTTGTGCCGTCTGGGCAGGATGTCCAGGTGTGTGACACTTCTCACAGGGACATCTCTCCGTGAGTAGCCAGAGTCCTGTGCCTGGCATCTGGCAGGGCGGGGAGGTCCCTTTTCCTGTGGTAACTCCTTCCGGTTGCTAGCAGAGCAGGGAGGAGAGCCCTGGCACCGGCCTTGCTGGTGGTTAGTCCTGGCGATGCAGCCCAGCCTCCTTGTGGCCTTGGGCAGGGACCCAGTCTGCCCCAAGGTTCCCACGTCCCCATCTGTAGAGCAAGAGTGGACTCCTGCCTTGTTGGCCGCAGAGCCAGCTCCCAGGAAGCGTGCTGTGCCCCTGGACGGGGCAAGTGGCCGCCAGGGTAACAACGAGTGTGAGCCAGAGCCGCCGCCTCCCGGGAGAGGCCAATTAGAGCGGTGAGCGGTTCTCCCCAAGGCCTGGCCGCCCCTCAAAGGCAGCCGCGTGGGCAGCCACGGCGGGCTGTGTGAGGGACCGTGGCAGCTCAGCCGCCCACTGGGCCCGGCCTCTGGGCTCCAAATGAGCCCCCAGGTTGCCAAGAAGGAAGAGGGGCCAACTCCTTTCCTTCCTTGTGCAGGGGGGGAGGAGGGTGAGGGGAGGAAGGAGGCGGGGAGGAGGAGGAGGGGGGAGCCAGCCGTGCCAGCGCCCAGCGAGAAGTGGGCAGCCCCGAGAACAGGGCCACACGCTGGAGAGCTCCCTGGGGACCCCAGGAAAGGAGACCACGGGGATCCAGAGCAGGGCACGCGCCGCAGTCTCCCTCCACACAGCCCAAGGAAGGCTCAGCTCTCCTGCAGAACCAGTGCCACAGCCACCAACAGGAACCGGCGGGTTCTCAGGCTGTTCTTCACCCTCCCACCCACCCACCCGTTTGTTCATTCATTCCACAGAGACTGCCCCTTGGGGAGTGCCCTGCAGCCACACTCAGGACAAGACAGCCAGGATCCCAGCTTCCAAACGTTAGCATCAGACTGAAGCCAGGCAGAAAGAAGCAGGGAAGTGCTGATTCTGACCCCAGATCCAGCGAGCAGTGGAACCTTCAGGAGTGTCCTCTCTTCCATCTGGGCCTCCTCTGCTGGAAGGCGGGGACAGGAAAGCCTGTGTACCGCAGGGCAGTTATAAGGACAGGAAAGCTATAGGACCCGTCTGCCCAGGTGCTCCAGGACCACTTCCCAGGACAGGCATCTTCCATCCCTTTGTCCTGTAACCTTCAGCCTTGTCCTCAGGCAGGTGACAGCTCTTTGCTTTGCAGGGTGTCCATGTGACAAGCTCCCTGCCCCATATCCCCATCTCTTCCCGGAGACCAGGAAAGTTCCCAGAATTCCCCCAGCAAACTTCCTCTCAATGTCCCAGAGCACCGCTAGCTCAGGGTCAGCATCAATCACTGGCGAGGTGACAGGGCCCACGTGGTGGCTCACAGCGGGGCCTACTCTGAAACACAGGGGCTCTCTGTGGAGGTAAAAAACGGGGCTCCTGGAACGGGGCACTGTGCGCTCCTGTTACGAAGAAGAGGACTGATCCGAGCAGGATCTGGACACTGAGAACGAGCCGCCCATAGCGTTCCGTCAGGGGAAGATACTCCCGCCGGAGCGTGGGGACGAGCTCGGTACTCAAAGCACACGGGGAAGACCGCCGCGGCGACAGGACGGGTGGGACGAGAGGGAAGTGGCACAACAACAACAATAATGTCTTCAAGAACTTAAAATATACAGAGAGAGTTATAAAATATTAACTGTACCATAGGGCTCTGGAGAGGAACGAAGGAGTTAGTGTTTTAAGGATTTTGTGCTGTCTGAGAGAAGACAGCAGTAGTAGTAGACACCGACCAGAAAAGATGACATTTTAACTTCTATAACTGTGCTATCCAGTATGGGAGCCGTGAGCCCTACGTGGGTGTTTACATTCAAATGAAACAAAACTAAATATATTTAACAATTCAAGCCGGGTGTGGTGGTTCACATCTGTAATCCCAGCCCTCGGGAGGCTGAGGCGGAAGGATTGCTGTCAGCTTGAGGCCAGCCTGGGCTACACAGTGAGTTCAGGGAAGGCCTGAACTGTACAGTGAGACCCTGTCTCAAAAAGCCAAAGCCAAAACCAAACCAAACAAACAAACAGACAGGCAATTCAGTTCCTCAGTTGCACTGGCCATATTTCAAATGTTCAATAGCCATGTGTGGGCCAGGTGTGGTGGTGTATGTATGCCTGTAATTTCAGCACTCGGGAGGCTGAGGCAAGAGGGCTACTACAAGTTCAAGGCCAGCCTGAGCTACAAAGTGAGACTTTGTCTCAAAAAACCAAACCAACCCAAGCCAACCAGTCAACAACAATGACAAAAATCCCAAACACTCCAAACTTACACATAGATTTTTTGGGGGGGTTATGGGCTTATCTTTTTTTTTTAATTTAAAGATAATAAAACCCAACAAACAAAACAGAATAAAGCCAGTCAAAACAAAGCAGTGAAATTGGTACAGAATTTCAAAGCAGAATAGGAAAACAACAATGGCTACCATAGTATATCTTATTATCTTCACAATAGTTGTCTCTACCTTCAAATAGAGCAAAACCAAACCAAGACAAAACAGAATAAAAGCAATCAAAACAGAACACTGAATGAAGCAAAACAATTGGAACAAAACAAAACAGTGAGAACAACACCGGTTTTCAAAAACAAGACAGGAGGAAATCGCCCCTGTTTGCTGACTGCCCTGTGGTCCTCCTTCCTGTAGGTGCTCAGACCGCAGGCCCCAGGCCCGCAAAGCCAGGCAAAAAGCCTTCAGTTGCTTTTTGTACCCAGTTGCTATCAGCTCAGCCTGTCCTCCGAACCAGCCAGGGGTTTTGGGCCGTGGAGTCGTGATTCTCAGTCCTGGCCACTCAGCCACGGGAGGACTCTCTTACTTCCCTCTTCCCGGGCCCCCTGCGGCTTCCACAACTACCAGAAAGGCTCACGCACGGATTTTTAAGAGATTGTTCACAAAACTGCTATTAGGCATTGAATAGTAGAGGACGTTGATGTACAAAGCTAAAGGTTAGAAATAAGATCAGCCTAAAATTTGGCAAGTAAGAAAAAAATTAGGAACACAGAAGATAAAGTTCATTGAGCAAAATGGAGATTTAAATCCAAATTTATTAGTCATTATAATATTAACAAACCAGCCAGGGATGCAGCTCAGCAGCACAAGTGCCTGCCTGGCAAGTGTGAGGTCCTGAGTTTAAATCCTGATACCTAATAATAATAATAATAATAATAATAATTATAATAATTATAATAATAGACTAAATGTTCCAGGTAGAAAATAAAAATATTTCCAAAGTGGTAAAATCACCCATATGTTGTTTACAAGTTAAATGTCTACACAAAAAGGATACAGGAAGTCTGAAAATAAAAGAACAGAAGAATATACACTGCAAACACTAACTAGCAGAAAACCCATGTAACTATAGTAACATCAGACAGCCTGGACAAAGACATTACAACACAGATAGACGGTTATCTTGTGATGTTAGCAATGTACAGTTCGCCATGAAATACAGTAATGCTAAATTTGCAAGCATTCAATGACATGATCTATTTTTGTTTGTTTGTTTGTTTGTTTGTTTTGGCAAAACTGGGGATTAAACCCAGGGCCCTCTTAACACTGAGCTGCTTCCTGACGCTTTTAGTTATTTATTTATTTTGATACCAGAAATCGAATTTGACCTCGTGCTTACCAGGCAGTTGAGGTTTTTATGTACTTATTTATTTCTAAATTTTCTCTCTCTTTTTTTTTTTTGAGACAGGGTCTCACTATGCAGTTCAGGCTGGCCTTGTGCTCCCTTTGTAGCCTAGGCTGCTCTCAAATTTGCAGTGATTCTCCTGCCTCAGCCTCCTAAGTGTTGGAATTACAGCTGTACACCAGCACACCCAGTTTATTTACTTTTTTCCCCTTGGTTAAGAGTGGAAATATTTACTGAGAGAAAGAAAGCTTCCATCTGAGAGCGAGACAGAGACAGAAGGGGTCCCAAGTGGGTTCCCTTGTTTACTTATTTTTGAGACAAGGCCTCACTAAATTGCCCAGGTTGGCCTTGAACTGCTGAGCCTCCTGCTTTAGCCTCTCAAGTAGCTGGAATTCTAAGTGGAATTCTAAGGGGCCTCCTTGCCCAGTGTGGCCTTGTATTTTGTGAAACAAAAATGGATAGAACTATAAGGGAAGGGGCTGGGGATTTAGCTCACCTGCACAAGTGCCTGCCTGGCAAGCACAAGGTTGAGAGCTTGAACCTCAGTACCAAAAAAGAAAAAAAAAAAAAAAGAACTATAAAGGAAAACAGACAGATCCACCATCACCGTCAAATCTTATTAACTAAAAATTTGCATACCACAGGGAGATTTTTAATCCTTACCTCTCAAAATCAATAGGAAAATCAAGCCAAAAAATTATGAAGCTATAGATAAGATTACCTAAAGACCTAATTGATATATGTGGATCATTGAAGTTCAAACTACAGATACTCTTTTCAAAACATGGAGAATGTTGGCAAAAATACAACCACATGGGATCAACAAAGCAAACATTAGAAAAATTTAAATGGCTGAAATAAGAAAATGTCCTTTCTTTTTTACTTTTCTTTTTTTTTGTGGGGGAGAGGGCAGGGTCTCCCTGTGTAGTCCAGGCTGGCCTTGAATGCATTATATAGCCCAGGCTGGCCTCTAACTTGCAGCAATCTTCCTACTTCAGCCTCTCAAGCGTTGGGATTACAAGCGGGCACCGCCACACCTGGCTGGAGGATGGTCTTTAATTTTAGCCACTTTTCACTGCTGGGTCAAAATACCCAATGCTTGAAATTTACGAGAGGAAATGTTTATTTGGGCTCATGGTTTCAGAAATTTCAGTCAACAAACAGCACAGGAGTGGACTTGGCAAGGCAGGAGGAAAGCTGCTCCGTCTGATGGCCCAGGGTGGTGGGTACCAGGCCTAGGCCACACCCTGTGACTGCTCTGCTGACCAGGCCTCAGCTTCCAACACCTCACTTGACTACGAACACACCGATGAGCCCAGCACCCTGGGATCCGATCACCTTCGGAAAGCCCCGTCTCTGACCGATCTAAACCATAACACAGCAGAGCTTAGCTGAACTTCATCACAACCACAAAATTCGGATGATCTTAGATTTGGAAAGAGACAGGCATATTCTGAATAAAGCAGAGGCAAAGGGAAAACTCAGCACCGGAAGTACTGGCTGCGGAGACGGTGGAGGAGGGCAGGAGGCGCATCGGAGTGGCGGGGCGCTGGCTGACCTTGCTGAAGGCCCCGGCTTAACCCCCGGGGCCCAAAACAGAACAACTGGGCGTGCACTGAGACAGCACAGGGCAGCTTCAACAGAGAGATGATAACAAGCACCGCTTGGCCTGTGACATCAGAAGGTCGGGGGTGAAATGGTGCCACCATTTTGGAAAATGGCCCAACCGGTCCTCGAAAGATTACACGGGAGTCAGCACCTGGCCCGAAACTGCCTTCTAGGTGCGCACCCAAGAGAGCCCGAAACACAGACATGAATGTTCCCAGCAGCAGTGTTCATGGAAGTCAAAGAGCAGGAAAGATTCAGACATTCATCAACTGGGGCTGGGGGTTTAGCTCAGCAGCATGGTGCCTGCCTGCAAGTGTGAGGTCAGGAGTTCAATTCCTGGTACCAAGAGAAAACGTTCATCAATTGATGAACAGATTACAAAAGTGGGGTGCATCACAATGGAACATTATGTAGTAACAAAAAGGAATGAAGTACTGATCCATCAACGAACCCTGAAAACATTTGATGAGAGTTGCAAAATTACCATACATTTCAGGATTTTATTTTCTATGAATTTTACAGAAAAGACAAATCCACAGAGAAGTGAACTATTGGTTGTCAGGGTGTGGGGGAAAGTTGGAAAAGGGGAATGGGCTTAGGTTTGTTTTTTTTTAAGACAGAGCCTTGCTGTAAAGTTCAGGCTGGGCTTGAACTCACTATGTAGCCCAGGCTGGCCTCTAACTCTCAGTGATCCTCCTGCCTCAGCCTCCCAAGTGCCGGGATCACCAGCATGAATCACCACACTGGTCTGGCAGTTTCTTTTTTGTGGTGATGAGAATGTTCACAGTCTAAAATTGACTGTGGTGACTTCTGGACAAATCTGTGAGTACACTGAAACCATTTTAAGGGGGTGACTTGTATGGGATGTGCATTATGGCTCAGCAGCTGGGCGCGGCGGTGCAGCCTGTAATCCCAGAGCTTGGGAGGCTGAGGCTGGAGGGTCCTTGCAAATGCAAGGCCAGCCTGGGCTGCACAGTGAGTTCAACACCGGCCTGAACTACACAAATAGGGCCTGTCTTAAAAAAAAAAAACCGTCCTGAGGCGATCCACTCATTAGCTCACCCCTCTCTGCCATGAAGACCATCAGGGAAGTATGGTAAAGTCCCCGTGCCCACTGGCATGACCTCTAAATCAGGGTCTTAGCAGGGACCAGACAGTTTCAGAAACTCTGGGTTAAAGGGCTGAGCTGCAAACAACCGATGAGAATCTGCGGTGCCACGGACTGCGAGGCAGTGAATGAGCCGAATGCCAGGGCCACCAGGCTTTGGGGTGCTTCTTAGGGCCCGCAGGGGAGGTGGGCACTGCCTCTGTGAAATGAGCCCTGTCAGAACCAGAGAGCCAGGGGTGGGGGTGGGAGTGGGGGTGGATGTGGTGGGCAGGTGGTTCCGGTGACTGCAGAGGGCGCTGTGGAGGTGGTTGTGGTGGCAATGACAGGTTTGGCTCCCCCTCCATCTTTTTGAGAAAGGGCCTCCCCGTGCAGTTCAGGCTGGCCTTGAGCTCACTTTGTAGCCCAGAATGGTCTTGAGCTTGCAATGATCATCCTGCTTCAGCCTCCAGAGTGCTGGGATTACAGGCATGTGCTCCACACCCCACTGGCCATGACAGCTTCGATCATGGAGGGACCTCAGTGGTGGTGCTGGTTTTGGTGGCAGCCACGGTGGTGGTGAATACGGTGGCAGTGAAGATGGCTGTTAAGAGTATTCTGGTGCAATAGAGAAGCAAAAGTACAAAATGAACAGGTTTACTGAGCTGAGGACTAGGAAAGGAGCACACAACCCATGGCGGCTGGGCTGTGTCCTTCGACCAGATACACAGAGGCAGAGGGTTGTGTGACCTCTGATGGAAGTGGTGCATGGGGAAGATATTGATGACGTGTGACCTGTGACGTGATATTGTGACGTGAACCGATTGGAATTCTCTGGTGTGCAAACAGGAAGGGGACTTGCAATTAGGGCTGAGGAAGAAGCAGGAAGTGGTAAGCTTCCCCACTTTGGCCTTCCCCAACATTAAACCACTGCCCTAACCATACAGTAATTTATTCTAGGACAAAACTCTTTCATTCCCATCTTTGTGTTTTCAGGAAAATGGCGAAGTCTCTGTCTTGCTACTTGCTGCTGAAAGGGGGCGCCACATTGGGGTTTAGGAAGGTTGGCGGGATGATGGTTGATGCCCACGTAGAAGCTGGTACCAGGTGTGTCAGCCAGGACAACTTTATCATTGGTGAATGCTCACATCCTAGATTGGAGAAACAAAGAGACAAGGTGCTACGAGGAGGCAGGCCACTATCATAATTAAAGCACCCAGAGAGGCAGAAGGAAAAGTGCCCTTGATCCAAATGTGTTGCTCCATCAGGGTGATGGTGAGGAAGAATCTGAAAAATAAGCATGGAGTCGGGAGGGCTGGGGTTACGGGAGGTAATTATTCCTCCATCTGAAAGGATAAAAGTTAAAAGTGTAGCTAGGACTTGTCTTTGCTCCAGGAGTTGAGCTGGAAAGAATAGCTCTTAGCTACAGATTTAACTTCCTCAGTTACAGGACCAAGGTTTTCTACTTTTGTGTCCCTTTTCGTAAGTCGAATTTTCCAAAAGATTTGTTCATTTTATCTAAAGTTCCAACGTTTGGAAGGGTAGAGAGAACATTCTCTCTACCCTTCGTCATGTTTACCTCTTCAGTCTTCAGTCTGGGATTTGTGCTCTCTGTCCCTCTCCTTACGCCACAAGAGACTGAACCCCCGACCGGCACACGCTGAGGCCCATTCTTCTCTCTCCTTTTGCGTGAGGCAGTGAGGGAAGAGATGAGGGCATGGCAGGCGGGCTGGACAGTAGGGTGACCTGTCAGTCACAGACACCTGTCCAGTCCCAGCAGGGAACAGCTTTTTGCAGCCTGGATCTGACCTCAGAGAAGGACACAGCTCAGGGGCCCAGGCCCTGTCTGGCAAGAGCAAGATCCTGAGTTCAATGCCCGGTACCCACAAAAGAAGAAGGAGAGGGAGGAGAAGAAGGGGGAGCGGGGTGGTGGTGGATGATACAGATCACAGCAGGCAGCCTGGTCACAAGTGTCCTCTTCTCCCAGGTTGCCCCACTGCATTCAAGGCACATCTTTTCTCTTCCTCTAACTTCTTGTCTTTTTTCAACTTCTATTTTTTCCTTCTTTTTTATCTTCAGTGAATGAAACTTCTATATTCATGAGTTGTCTCCATCCAGTTCTTTGAACAGGATGAGAGCCTAGAGTTGCTGGCTGCCACTGTTTGACAATAGGGTCTTGCTATGGAGCCCAGACTGGCCTTCAACTCGTGGCGATCCTCCTGCTTCAGCCTCCCCAGTGCTGGGATTACAGGCGTGTGCCACCAAGCTCAGCTCTTCCTGTTTTCTTGATGAGTCACACAGGCAGTTTAGATGTTGCATTAGTCTTTTCCAAAAACAAAAAACTGTCGGGCATGGTGCCACACACCTATAATCCCAGCACTGGGGAGGTTGAGGCAGGAGAACCTCATGAGTTCCAGGGCAGCACAGGGAGAACTAGGAGAACTTGTATCCCCCACAAAAAAAAACAAACCCCAAAAACAAAAGAAAAACTTCCTGGCTTTTTGTTGACCCTCCTCCCTGTCCCTGCATTTGTTTGCAATTCCATTATTACTTTTTTTTATTATTTTCATGCTTTAATTTCTTTTATGTAGATTTTGCCATTCTTGTTACAGATGGTTCGTGAATTTTCAGACTCCTTCTAATATGCTGATTTTAAGACTTTGAATTTTCATTTTCTCAATAGTTTTTTTTAAAGCCATTTATTCAGATCTTTGATTTTTCATTTGTTTGTTTTTGTTTTTCTTTGTTTTGTGTTGTTGTCTTTTTGAGGCAGGGACTCACTATGCATTTCAGGCTAGCCTAGAACTCACTTTGTAGCCCAGACTGGCCTCAAACTCCCAGAGATCCTCTTGTCTCAGCCTCCTGAGTGCTAGGATTACGGGCCTGCACCACCACGCCTAGCCCCATTTATTCAGCTTTTTTTTTTTTTGTACCAGGGATTGAACTCACAACCTCGAGCTTGCCAGGCAGGCACTTCAGCCACTGAGCTAAATCCCCGGCCCTTATTCAGCATCTTGATCAAACTATCACATTTAACAATCAATAGCACAGCTTCAAACATAAAAAATACATTAAAATTTTTGGTTGAAACCCAGCACTTTCTGCAGAACAGAAACAAAAATAACCTATTGGGAACTAGTGCTTGAGGCTTTTCACCCTTGTGCACGCCCTCTCCTCGGCAGCCGTGCACGGCACACTGGGTCTGGCAGAATCACAGACCTCTGGTGACCTGCGCCTCCCCACGCCTTTCCGAGGTCCTGTCTGCTCCCATTCTTTCCTGGCAGTCGCTAAGGCCTCTGCCACTACCACAGCCACCAGCTGCTGTCTTCTTGCATCTGTGGCTTGGCGCTGCTCGGTCCTCCTCTACCAGGGCCCCAGTGCTGCCTCCAGAATGATGGACAGTGGTCACTGGACTTCCCCAGACTGCCCGGCGCCCACCGTCTCCAGAGTTGCTTCTGCCACTGCTAAGTCTATGGTCACCGTTGAAAGATTTTGTCCTAGTATAAATTACTGTACAGTTATGGCAGTGGTCTAACATGGCAGAGGGCCAAACCAGGAATGCTTACCACTTCCCGCTTCTTCCTCAGCCCTAGTTGCAACTCCCCTTCCTGTTTGCATGCACGGAGAATTCCAATCGGTTCCTCACCCTTCATCAATGTCCACCCCATGGACCACTTCAGTCAGAGGTCATACAACCCTCTGCCTCTGTATTTGGTCGAAGGACACAGTCCAGCTGCCATGGGTTCTGTGTGCTCCTTTCCACGTCCTCAGCTCAGTAAACCTGTTCATTTTGTACTTTTGTTTCTCTGTTGCACCAGAAAACTCTAACAATATGGTGCCTTGAGACTCGGATGGCAGAGTGTCTTAGCTCCTGGGAGCCCCTCCCAGTTCCAGCTCGCCTGCCTAGGAACCACCTATTTTTTCCTCCAGGACTGTTTACTTGCTGCCCCTAATCCTCATGCAACAGCGACCTTCCTCACTCTTCACAGGTGAGCTGCCTTCTGGGGTTTTCTGTTTCTGTTCCTAAATTTGCAAGCTAGTGTCAGAAAACCTCTCCTTGCCCTCCCTGGACGGAGATAGCAGTTCTCATGATCCGTACAGCCTGAGGCAAAACTTATTTTTGTTACCTGGGACCCCGCCCCACACTCTTCAGTGAGAGCCAGTAAGAACAGGTGTTGGGACCTTCATGTCACACTTTCCAAATAGGTGGTTTTTTGTGTTTTCAACAACAGAGATAAAGAGTTTTAAAAATCTGATCACTTAGCAGTGACACTTGGAGCTCTGAGACAGGTAAAACCGAGACAAGGTAGAACTGCCTGAGCCCCTCCCAGACCATGCTTCAAGTGAGACAAAAAGGACGCTGGGCAAGGGAATGCCCCCTCTGCAGTCTCAAGGGCCACTGGAAGAGCAACTGTCCTAGCCACCAGAGAGCAGGTAAGCCATCCTCTGAATCCCTGCCCTCACAGGAGGGCTCCTCAGCACTGCATTGATCACTGGCTGATCTGCGTGGACCTGCTGCTGAAGACTGACGGGGCTCGGGGCCCACAGCCCCCATTAAGGTGTCCTTCTCAGACCCCAAGTCCCACTGGAGGTCTCTGGTAAGACATTCCCTGTACTTGTAGACACGGAGGCCATGTGTAGTGTTCTTCCTGAGTCTTCAGGCCGTTATGTTAAGTCCTCACTCTCTGTAGTGGGTGTTGATGGCCAACCTACACAGCCCCTGCAGACAGGGCCCATTCCGTGCAGGTTCCAGACTCACTTCTTTACCCAAAGCTTCCAAGTAATTCCAACATGTCCCACACCCCTTTTAGGTAGGGATCTTCTTCGAAAGCGTAACTTCTCCTGTACCTTCTCCCTCCCCACAGCTCTAGGCCTCCAGACAGCCTCACAGTGTGCCGCTCCTCTCCCTTCTTCTCTGGTGGACCCCATAGTCCGGGACACCTCCAACCCCACCTGCACTGCCCTTGCCCTGCCTATTTTAATTCATCTCAGGGGTCCCTCAATGTTTCCTTGCGTTCCCCAATATCCTATGGCTCCCAAACATTTACAGAGACTTAAACCTACAATCAAGCATCTTTTAGACAGTGGTTTTCTTAAACTTACCCCTTCTCCCTACAATACTCCCATCCTCCTGGTACTCAAGCCTAGTGGGTCCTGTTGTCTGATACAAGACCTTCGGGTAATCAGGGATGCTGTTGCCCCAGTTCACCCAATGGTGCCAAGCCCTGTACTACGTTCTGTCATATCCCTCCCGCCACCACTCCCTTCATAGTCCTAGACCTTAAAGATGCCTTTTTTCGTTTTTACTATCCCCCGTACACCCTGATTGTCAGGATTCCTTTGTGCTTATGTAGACTGACCAGACACTCTCAGGTCTCAACAACTTAGACGTGTCATCTCCATATTAGAACCTCTCCTCAGGGACACATAGCACCCCCTTCCTTTCCCACTCATCAGTGTCGCAGACACACCTCTGGTCAGGACTGGCAAGTAGATTTTACACACATGCCCCGCCACAAAACTCTCAGATATCTTCTCACCTTTGTTTGTACTTTCTCAGGATGGATAAAAGCCTTTCCCACAACCATCGGAGGAAGGGAAATCCAGGCGTGGTGGCCTCTCCCAAACTCTCAGGGGAGAAATGTTGTGATGGCTACATGGGGCCATCCGAGTTGGGTACAGCCCAGGGGCAAGCGCATGCTTACAGTGTCAGGGCCTGAGGCTCGGTCTGTAGTTTAAGAATCTCCCCAAATCCGAAATATACACATGCATGTATGTATGCACACGCACACACACACACACACACACACCATCCTAACAATAACCAGGAGATTCTGTTCATGGTTATTCCCAAATTGGAAGATTGGTGTAATATTTGAAAGATCAGTAGATGGTAATTTTCTGTATTAAGAGAACAAAGAGCTGGCTGTGCTGCCGCGTGCCTGTAACCTAGCCCTCTGGGAGGCTGAGACAGGAGGACAGCAAGCTTGCACCCAGCTTGCACGACTTAGTGATACTGTCCCAAAATAAGAAAAATAGAAAGGTTTGGGGCATGGTTCAGGGCAGAGGCCCTGGGTTCAGTCTCCCAGGCAAAAATAGCAAAAAAATAAAATAAACAACACAGAATAAAATAGGAAAATTATAGGATCATTTCAGTTGATGCAGAAAAGCTTCTGATAAAATTGTTTATGTAGTCAGTGTGAAAACTCTCAGCAAGTTAATTAGCAACCCGAACTTCTTCAGAAGTGTGGAAACCGGTCTTCGGTGGTAAAGGAAAATCTGCCGAGAGCCTACTGCAGAGATTATTCTTGGTGATGGGGTGCTGAAGGCTTCCCCTGAGTCTGGCAACGTGCAGGATGTCTGCTTGCGCCATATACATTCATCATATCCTGAAAGGCCCTGGCTACTGTGATAAACCAGGAAACAGAACTGAAATGTAAATGGATTGCTAGGACCGGCCTGAAGAATCAAGTGGAGGACTTGGTCTCACTGCAAAGTGAGTAACTCAGCATGACAATGGCACAAAGATAGACAAAGAGACCAAAGGAACAAAAATGAAGACTCTAAAATTTTTAATAATTGTCGGGAGTGACAGGGCATGCCTGTAATCTCTGCTACTCAGGAGGCTGAGGCAAGCCGTCTCAGTTACTTTCGTTGCTGAGACAGAGTACTTGACACTCAAAAGGCAGGAAAGGTTTATTTAGCTCACAGTATGTGGAGGTTTCAGCCTGTAACCAGCTGGCTCCTAGGCAGAGTGGCACATGGCAGTGGGGCAACTGCATGGCAGCAGAGAACAGCAAAAGCAAGAAGAGCAAAGGGGAG
Organism: Dolichotis patagonum; assembly: GCA_004027295.1. NCBI lineage: Eukaryota > Metazoa > Chordata > Mammalia > Rodentia > Caviidae > Dolichotis > Dolichotis patagonum. The sequence goes on from PVJX010019114.1 coordinate 23,518, forward strand.
GAGCGTGGAAAGAAGACTCTTTATGTCCCTTGTGTTGCATGTAGGCCACTCACCCTGAGGTGAATGTCGCATACATACCTGCAATCCCAGCATTTTTCCATGAATCATTCACGAATTCTAGAAGCCTGCCCCATGACTGCGTGAGGCTTTGAGGGGATTTGCAGGCACCAACCATAACACAGCAAGACTGCAAGTCTGAGGCTAGCCTGGACAACTCAGTAAGTCCACGTCCAAACACAGAAGCAGAGTTACGCTTAACAATTGGATCATAATGTTCCTGAAAATTTAACAACTTTCTCATGAGCCAGTATGAGCAAACCCCAACAAACTGCTGATTCTGGACCTCAATGAGAAAGGCAAATGGCTTCAAAATTCAGAACTGTTCAATTTTTAAGTTTTTTTTAATAAGATGATTTAGGAAAATAATCTCAAAATAGGAAATTCATTCTTATTTTTTATATTTTTCCTGTTGCCCAGATTGGTCTCATATTCCTTGGCTCAAGGGGACCCTCCTGCCTCAGCCTTCCAAGTAGCTGGGACAATGCACACAAACCACTGCATAGGGCTGAACCTGTTCCCAGGCTCACCAGTCTCTGTCTGATGGTTCCGTCACTGTGTCATCTCTGGCTGTGGTTGTTTTGCCCCCTCTATATTGTTGGTGTTTTCTTTTATGTTTGTGTCATAAGTTTTGAAGAGATGCTAAATATTTTGAGTAAAACATAATAGTGGTGCAGTATTTATGCCCAGAGGGGGCGCAGCCCCTTCCGCTTGCGCTCAGTGTAAGGCAGGAGAGTGGGCTTTGAGATTTGCTGCTGCCGAATCCTTCCTGGGCCTGGGCCTCCCGGGGTGCTATCTGGTGGCGCCTGTTCTGCTTTCATGGGTTTGTTCACAGTTTGATGCTTTCCTTTTCTGCCCTGAGGTGCTGCCGCTTCCTCCTGCCTTTCCTTGAAGGGGCGTTGTCATCCTTTGGAATTTTTATTTTTAAAATTTATTTATTTGTTTGTTTTGAGGCAGGCTCTCACCATAAATCTCAGGGTAGCCTTGAATTCATGGTGCTCTTCCTGCCTCAGCCTCCTGAGTGCTGGGATGACAGGGGTGTACTACCACACCCAGCTGGAATTCAGCTATCTTACCTGGCCACATTCATTGTGGACAGAACCTGCCACTCTGCAGGGTTCTCCCCAGGTCAACTCCGTACCCATGTATTTCACCCACTGTGACTGTGGCCGCCTATAAACTCCGAGCCCACTCTGTGTTTTGTTTCCCCTTGGCACAGGACAGCAGAGGCCCCAGTCAACTGACTGACCTGATCAAGGGTGAAGCTAATGGCCTAGGACACAAGATAGGCCCTGGGGATTCTGCAGCTCCAGGGTAAATAATGGACCAGGACAGCTGTGCTAACTCCAAGAAAATTCCACTGCTATTGCAAACTACAAAAGCAGCATAGGGTCTTGCTCTGGAAGCCACTCCTTCATGGCAGGCTAGAGTGGGAGAAGAAATCCAGTGCAATGCCTGCCATATAGCCAAAGAGTGTTTCAGTGGGCACCATGTTGGGCAGGGTTGAATTAACTGTTTCAGATGGAGCCACAGAACAGCTCCACTTAGCATTCCCAGTGTCACCCTCCCACAGCGACTGGGTGAGAAACAGCCATGGGGGGGGGAGGGCTGGACACAGATCTCCTGAGCAGTGTGAGCTTCAGAAGGACACTGGCCCCTGCCCTCCGTGGTGGGAACCAGGCCTGGTGTGTGTGGCTTTCAGAGGCAGCTGGATCGAAGAGCACTGACTGTCAGGCCAAAGGCCTGTTGCTGCCTCCAGCAGAGTGGTCTGATTGCTTTCCCCACTACCAGTGGGAGCAAGGACACGCCTTGGTTAGACGTTGTCACAGTCTGGGGTGTATGGACAGAGGACCACGGGAGCAGGGAGGACTCCTCATAAATCCAAGCTAGATGGAAAACATTGTGACTTGCTGAATTACAAGCCTGCAGAAGATGCTGGAAAGAAACTACCCATTCGAAACGACAGAAACATTTTTATCTATTTTTCTTCTTTTTTGGGGGGGAGGGGGCTTGGGTTTTTTCCTCTTTTTTCTTTTCTTTGTTTCTTGGTATTTTCCCGAAAGAGTTAAAAGCATCATACTATAGTGACATACGCACACCCGTGTTTATAGCAGCACACTCTATAGTAGCAAAATCTTGGAAACAGCCCAGGTGCCCATCAGCCGGTGAGGCCATAAAGAAAATGTGTTTTTATACACAATGGAGTACTACTCGGCCATAAAGAAGGATAAGCTTGAGACGTTTTTAGGTACATGGATGCACCTGGAGACCACATTTTAAAAAAAATCTTATAATGAGAAAGGGCGTCTGGCTCCTGCTCCCACACAGTCCCTGCAGTACACTGAGCTCCACAGAGTCAGCGCTGGGGCGAGTGACAGCCGGACGGGCACTGGCGACTCTGCCTCGCTAAGGAAAACAAGTAAACGTGGGCAAAAGAGGACCTAAGAAGCCGAGAGACAAAATGTCATCATGTGCGTCCTTCGTGCAAACTGCTGGGAGGGCATAGAAGAAGCACCCAGCTGCTGCCGTTACCTTCTCAGAGTTTTCTAGGAAGCGACCAGAGAGGTGGAGACCACGTCTGCCAAGGAGGAGGGGAAACCAGAGGAGCAGGCAGAGGCGGGCCAGGCTGGTCACGGAAGAGGAGTGAAAACCTTTATCCTCTAGGGGAGAAGCAGAGAAGTCCAGGGGTCCCAACGGCCCAGGAGGCCTCCTTGGGCCTTCTCTGGTTCTCTCCTGAGTATTTGCCCAGAACTCGAGGAGCACATCCCGGCCTCTTCAGCGGGGAGGCTGCAAAGAGAGGGTTGTGGGCAATGCTGGGCAGACAGCTCAGGGCTTCCGAGGCGGGAGGAGCACGGGGAGGACGGCGCCTGTTGGGCTAACGGGCAGCCGGGTGCAGCAGCCAGGGAGGGAGCTGTCAGGCTGAAACAACACAAGACAAAGAGGAGGAGGAAGAGGGAGAAGAGGAAGAAAATGAAGGTGACGGTGGTGACTAAGTTGGTTCATGAATAAGCGCAGTTTTTTCTTGTCTATAAACCATGTGTTCCCCCTATGCAACTCATTCCTTTTAAAGAAAAAAACTGAAGCGTAAGGATATTTAAGATTTGTTTTTAGGGCTGGGGATTTAGCTCAGTGTCTTAAGCGCCTGCTTGGCAAGTGTGAGGTTGTAAGTTCGAGCCCTGGTACCAAAACAAAAAAAAAAGATTTGTTTTTAAACTATACGATATTTTTATTGTTGTGGTTGATAGTTAACACACTACGCAATGTCTTTAGCTAGCCCTACCCTGCTGGTATTTTTGGCAGCCACTAACCTTGCCTGGGACACTATGCAGGTTGTAAATTGATGTGGGAAAAAAAAATCTTTTTGTCTTTTTGAGACAGGGTCTCTTTGTGCAGTTCAGGCTGGCCTTGAGCTTACTTTATAGCTCAGAATGGTCTCGAATTTGCAATGATCCTCCTGCCTCAGTCTCCCAAATGCTGGGATTACAGGCATGCACCACATGCTCGGCTGGAAAAAAATTTTTTTTTTTTTTTATCCCGGAATCAAACTCAGGACCTTGTGCTTGCCAGACAGGTGCTTGTGCCACTGAGCTATCCACCTGGCCCTGGCATAAACATTTAAAGCAGGTTCTTAGGGCCGGAGATTTAGGTCAGCAGCATAAGCACCTGCCTGGCAAGTGCAAGGTCCTGAGTTCAATCCTCGATACCAAAAAACAAAACAAACAAAAACCACACATAAAGCAGGATCTTGGTGCACAGCATAAATTAGTTATCTATGGGGACGGTAGTTTTCTACCTTCCATTGTCTCCGATGCCGCTTATATGAAAGAATTGTTCTCTTAACTGAATCCCGCTCTGGAATTGCAAAAACAAAGTTGCAGCTGTTTTACTGACATTTGGGATGCTTCTAACACAATTTTTTATTTGAAAAAGTTAAAGGATTTGTTTAACCCACAGCTTCGGAGGCTAAAATCCAAACAGCAGGACACAGGTTCCAGCTGTACCACATCCAGTGGGGCACCTGTGCATCTCTGTGTCTGGTCTTGCTTCCCTTCTAAAGCTACCAGGATTCAGTTCTGGAGACCTCACCTTGAGACCTAATCTGATCAGTTCCCAAAGGCCCCACCTCCTGACACCACAGTCTCATTAAGTACCCCTCATAATCCACTAATGTAAGGCTTCAGGAATTAAGCTCCTTGATGAATTCAGGGGAACAAATCACATTCAAACCATTGCATTTCCCTCCTGGGCCTTATTCACTTTTGCAACTCCTGTACAACATGAAGTTCTTCTGTTCACATAATGCCAAAGTCTAACTCATTCCCATATTAACTCCAAATCTCAGAGGCCCAGCTGAGACGCAAGGCAAACTCCTTGCAATTGTGAATATGTAAAAGCAGAACAAACTACGCATTTCCAAGACACAATGTGGGGACCGAGGGAAGGGGAATGGGGAAAAGAAGAAGCAGGTTATACCATGCACAGGTGCAAATTCCCTACCATGAATACCGTCACTGTGCACGTCTAACATGCACCACCACCACCAGCAACAGAAAAAAGGAACAGACGATAGCAAGGAGTAATCAGCACAAAGCAAGACCAAAATCTAGCAGGGCAAACACTAAATCCCGAAGTTCCAAGTCTGAGGTCCATACTGGGGCAGGGCTAAGAGCTCCAAAGCTGTGGCAGCCTCACTCCTACGGGGCTTCCTCGATGTCACACCTGCACAGGAGCAGGGTCCTGAGAGAGGGCGATGGGAAATTAAGAAAAAATTACAGACAGATGTTAAAAAGAAAGCTGGGACTGGATGGGACCTGACCTCTCTGGTAGAGAGGCAGTGACAACCCAGCACCGTCTGCATCTTTATTCATACACTTTACAAAGGGCAAAGGGGCCAACAGTGCGAGGTCTCAGTTTTTGCTGAACACACTGAGAGCGAAACATTCCCAGAGCTGTCAGTGCTGCGGTTAATAGGGATGAGCACCGAGGCCAGACCTGCGGGACTGGCCTTGCTCTCGCCCAGCTTCCGTGGCTCGCTGCTGGAGTGCCGTGGTTTGGGGGCTGGCCCTGCTCTGGCCCCAAAGAGTTTCCGACCTCCAGCTCCGCCACAGCTCAGCCACTGCCCGCGCCTAGACTCAGTTTAGGCGTCACTTCTCACCCTGTCGAGTCTCTGCAGCGACTCCGGATGGCTGTTGCGTGCCGGGAGCTGTACGGTCGTGGGGTCTGGGTGGCAGTTCCCACCCCTGCAGCTCCGGGTGGCACTGGCCTGGTGGGGACCCCACAGTGCTGCTCAGGTTTGCCCTAGGGAGGTTCTCTGCAGTGGCTCCTTCCAGGCCTCTGGATTGATGGCGAAATCCTTGCCTCTACGGATGTGTGGGTCTTCTCCCCTACACAGCTGCTCTCACAGGCGGAAAGGTGACATTTGCAGCTCTGAGAGGCTTGCGTAGCATGCTACTTGCAGCTTCATGGTGGTGGCACCTCCACATTCCTGGGGTCTCCACTGCAGCTTCACTGTCACGGCTCTAGTACGCATTGGGCACATTGTTCGGGGCCTTGGACACCGAGACAGATTTCTGCCTGGCCTCCCAAGCTTTCCTTTGAAATCTTGGGGCGAGCTGCCCAGACCCTGTAACTCTCATGTTCTGCACTGCTGAAAAAGCAGTGTTGCAGGGACACCTGCAGTGACTGCCACTTGCAGGAGCTGAGTCTGGACCCCTTTGAGCCAAGGCTGCAGCAGTCCCGTGCTTTGCCAGAACTCCTAGGGGCAATTGATAATTTTTTATCAACAGTTCTGCCCTGGCCCATCTCTCAATGCCCTGGAGGCGTCTTTCCTTTTTTTTTTTTTGTCTGCTCTGATCTCTTCCGCAAGCAGCTGCTCAGTGGAGCCCCTCTTGGTTTCAACCTTATACCCCCCTTTTCTCCTTCCCTGGCCAGGATGTAAATTTTCCAAATCTTTCCTCTCTGCTTCCTTTTTAAGGATGAGTTCTATCTTCAGCCCATTCCTTTGCACTCTCTTTTGACTGTAAGCAATAAAAGCAGCCACACAGCAACCTCTGTGCTTTGCGCTTTGCTCCTCCGCCACTTTGAAATTCAGCCTTTTTGGGAGTCTCGGAGCAAGGACACGAGGAAGCCAGACAGACCCTTTGCCACCGTGCAACAGTGACGGCCTTTACTCCCGCTCCCCAGAGAACTCTCCTTTGCATCCGAAGCCTCATCAGCGTGGACTTCCCTGCACGCGTGCAGCATCCAGGAGTCTGGAGACCTCACAGACTCTGGCGCGTGGCGCTTTTCTCAGCCTGCTCCTGCAGGCCCTGTCGGCCTCTTGCTAGTCACCAATCCCAAAGGCTCCTCCTCCGCTTCATCAAGGGTGGCGAAGGCCCATTCCCAGCGCCAGTTTACTTTGGAAAGATGAAAGGATGATTTAGCTCACAGTTTGCGAAGCTGAAACCCAGTCGGAGTGGGGCGCAGGTCCTGGCTGTGTCACATCCCCGTGGGAGCCCGAGACTTAAGGCCGTACTTTTTTTTTTTTTGGTACTGGGGATTGAACTCACAACCTCGAGCTTGCCAGGTAGGTGCTTGTGCTGCTGAGCTGAATCCCGGCCCACGAGACCATATTTTTAACTGAAATAAAGTGGACACACTTTTTAAAATATCGCATTGTTTCTCTCCTGTGAGAAGCCAAAAGCTCAAGTAAAGACCAAAACAGGTAGTGGATATTGGGAGGTAGGAAGAAAATGTTCAAATGGGAAGGGGAACACATGGGGCAAGGAAAAAGTGAGAATAGAAGGAAAAAAATGGGAAAAAAAAAAGCTTTGTAAAGGAGGGAAGAAGGGCTAAAGGGTAAGGGTGTGGGGAAAAAAGAAGAATCAAGATATATTATATACAGGTACTAAGTCCCTATGATGAATGTGAACTTTAGGTATATCAAAATATTAACACATAAAATTAATTTTTTAATTAATTTTTTTGTCTTTTTGAGACAAGGTCTCACTATACTGTTCAGGCTGGCTTTGAACTCACTTTGGAGCCCAGGCTGGTCTGCAACTTTCAATGATTCTCCTGCCTCAGCCTCCTAAGTGCTGTGATTACAGGCGTGCGCCCCCACGCCTGGTTATAAAATTAATTTTTTTTTATCGGTACCAGGGATCCAACTCACGACTGCCTGCTTGCAAGGCAGGCGCTTATGCCGCTGAGCTAAATCCCCAGCCCCCTATAAAATTAATTTTAAAAAGAAAAGAAGGAAGGAAGGAAGGAAAGAAGAAAGGAAGGAAGGAAGAAGAAAGAAAGAAAGAAGAAAAAGAGAGAGAAAGAAAGAAAGAAAGAAAGAAAAAGAAAACTGCTGCTGAGCCATAGTGGCATTTAAAAAAAAAGTCCCCAAGGCAACAGGATGACAGGGAGCCGTGGTCATCCCAGGTTCACTCCAAGGAGTCCGCAGTGGAATATGAGTGAGAAGGCAGGGCTTGCGCGGAGGTGCTCACTGGGAAAAGTGACCCTCACGGCTGTGACCTTGCCCCGGCTCGCCTTTCTGCCTCCCGGCGGGCTGGTTGAGCAGCTGTCCGCCACCAAGCCCTGCTGCTTGTGTCTTGCAGCCAGCTGACCATGGACTGAGCTCTTGAGCCAGGACAGATCCCACCTCTGAAGTCTGGATTTGGAGAGTGTGGCCCCAGGGACGGGAAAGTGACTGGGACCATGTCCACGATCACATGTTCCAAGCACTTGGAAGCGGGACCTGGGTCCCGAGGAAGTTAGTCACAAGGAGATGGAGCCTCGGGGCAAAGCGCCCATGATGGCATTTGCAGCTACAAAACAGGACGCCTACCCTGTGTCACCAGGGGACACCCTGTGCCACATCACCACGAAGCAGGAAGGTGTCTGTCAAGAGGCTTTAGTGGCATTTTTAGAAAAACTTTGATCACATCCAGGATCATTAAGGGTGGCGTTTATGGGCCACTCAGTTACCTCATAATGATGGGCTGAACTACGAACCACTGAAGTTTTTCAGGACTCATCAGGTTTTTTTCTTTTTTTGGTACTGGGAATCCAACTCACAACCTCGCACTCGATCAGTGCAGTCTTGTAATTTATTCCAATCATCTCTTTGAGCTGGGGACACTCACCAAGGACGTCCCGATGTACTCCACAAGGGGACCAGGCCACACATCCAGCACGATGCTAGCTGTAACATCTCTGCATACTCCTGTGCCTGCAGTAGAAAGGAGCTACTCTCTCCTGTAAGTGGTGAAGTAATTAGGATAAGGGCTAAGAGTAACTTCTTTATTACTTATCTGAAGACTTCGCTTTCTTTTGGAACAAGGATTTCAAGTCTTCTGTGGGTTCACAGGAGTGTTCAGTTGGTCGCTCACCTCGGCGGCAGCTCCTGGTTCCTGGGGCTTGAGTCGGGGTGGTGTGTCCAGGAGTCCAGGCCTGCTACCTTGACAGCGGACGGAGTCGACAGGATCATGGTGTGTGGTCCTTTCTAAATTGGGCCCAGGGACGGGACCGATGAGGGAATAGACTTTACCAGTACTAAGTCAGTGGGGTGGAATGTGGGATTTCCCTTCTCTTTAGGCTGAGCTTTCTTGACCTGTTAGGAGTCTGCTGGAATTTAGCCAGTGAGGAGACATCCTTGGTAAGGCATCTGTTTCTCTATCAAAGAGAAAATCATTAGTGAGCAAAGGGCTTTTATAAAGCATTTCAAATGGGCTGAGACCTACAGGCTGAGGTGTGTTTCTTATTTTGATAAGAGCTAAAGGTAGAAACTCACTGTAGGTGGGTTTCCTAAGCCATTTTGTGAAGATGTCTCTTTAGGGTCTCCTTGATTTTCTCTGCCTTTCTCAATCTGTGACTTCCATGCACGGTGAAGGTGATAGAGAGTGCCCAGCACCGAGGCACCCTGTGTGACTGTTGCTTTAAAAGAAGGCCCATTATCACTCTATGAGCTCTTAGGAATCTAAACCTGGGGATGGTTTCTGAGACCAAAACCTTTACCACTCTTGTGTATTTCTGTTCTACAAGGAAAGGCCTCAGCTGAGTTTGTGAAAGTATCTACCCAGACTGATAGGTGTTGGAGCCCTTTATTCTTTGGCGTATAAGTGAAATCGGGCTGCTGGTCTTCTCCAGGGTCTTTACTGTGTCTGCATACCTGGAGGGGCTGTGGTCCAGTTAAGAGGATTGTTATTCTGGCAGAGCTCACATGCCCTAACTATCTGTTGTACTGTCTGAGAGAGTCCCTTTTCCATGAATAACTTTGAGGCTGTCTGCTGGGTCTCATCTCTCTCTAAGTGAAAGGTGAGCTGTAAAGACTTAATAATTATTTTATTGACTAGCACCAGGAAGGGACAATTTATCATCATCTGATTATGATCATCCTGATTGCAGGAACTGACACCCATGAGAGAGAGCCCATTTGGTTTTTGACAGAGAATATTTGGTTTGAGTATGATCAAGGGACCCTCCCAGATTAAGGGGGTTTAAGGGGGGCCCTCAAACAGCTGCTTTTGCTGCTGCACCAGCCAGTTGATTAACCTGAGATATGGCATCAATTTTTTTTTTGGTGTCCTCTATAGTGAATTATTGTCACTTTGGAGGGCATATAGATAGATGATAAATGTTCATTTATTTCTTTATGATACTTTATAAGTGATCTATTGCCCATCAGATAATTTCTTTCCTTCTATATGGCTGCATGGGCATGTAATACTAGGAAAGCATACTTTGGTCAGGCCTGTGAATTTTGCTAGTTGGGCCCAGTTACAGCCTTAAGGTTATGAGAAACAGCAAATTATCACTTCTCTAGTGACTCCTTTTACTGAAGTATGATGGCTAGAAGGAGGGTCAAGGTTGAAAAGAAAGACCAAGGCCAGTGTCCAGCAAGAGGCTGGGTTCTTGTCTCTCTGTAGTCATGATTACCCGTGGCTCCTCCCGGAGATGATAGTCTGGCCACAGGGAAAGGGCAGAGAGTGCTCCAGGGCCCTTAGGTTTTCTGGACCAGCTGGTAAGACGCGTCTGATTCCTGGGGCCTTCACCTCAGGGGTCAGAATGACTTCTAATGGTCACCTTTGCCATCCGGGCACAGCCCAGGGGGCCTCTTTTTACAATCTCTCCTAAGGCATCCCAGCTTTCTATAGCAGTAGAGGTGAATTTAGTCACTGACCTCTTCTTGAAGCCCCGAGAATCACACTTAGGGATCTATTCCTTTTAAGACCAACAGAGGCTGGCATTTTTTCTTGGTTTCTTTGTTTTCTCCCCTTGTTTTTCTCCTGGTCTCGGTTATGAAATACTGAGGAGGCCATTTTGGCTAAGTGAGCTGCTGGAGCAAAGCCATGTTTGGTAGCTTTTTCCTTATATCTGGGGATGACTGGGTAATAATCTGTCCTTTTATCGTATCAGGAGCCAGGGATGTGTGTTTCCTCAGTGGTTTTTGTAAACAGTGTAAAAGGGCAGAGGCGTTCTCATATTTCTCTTGAAGATAGGAGGGCTTAGTTTTTGTCCCTCTCAGACCTTCCAGGATGCGTGTCAGAAGATGCCTCCTACTCCAATTGCCTGTCTGGTTGTTAGGCCAGTAGAGATCTTGTGTAGGCCTTTTTAGGCTCCAGTCAGAAATGGATGTTTCCCTGGCCGCCTCTCTTCTGGCCTTTTAAAATTAACAATATAATATTTATCTCCTGTTTGCCCCTCATTAGAAATCAATATTTAAGAGTAACATCGCATCTTTTTAGTCTAGTTCATAGGTCTGAGTAAGTCCTCTAAAGACTTCATGGTACTTATCAGGGTCACCTGAAAACTTAGATCTTGTTTGATTCAAGGAACCTCAGGCTCAGTAATAGTAGGAGAGTTTGATGCGAGTTGCCTTGGAAACCTTGTCATCAGGTTCCAAAGGGCAAATGTGGGGAAGCCTCAAGGCTCAATGATATCTCTAGAGGTAGATGCCTTAAGGGCCAGAGATGTCTGGTTTTCTGTGCCTTATATTTACATTTTGAACACAAGTAAGGATTATTTCTTAATGCATAAAAAGTCTGAACATAAGGTAATTCTGACCATTTTCCCTCCCTCTCACAGTACAATTGTAGTTGTCAAATAGTATCGTAGTCAGTACCTCACTCTGCATTTCATTTTGGCTCTAGGTGGTAGGCAGGGCATGCACAGGTACGGAAAAATATTAAACCACTATTTCTCAAATATGTGAGTGCTGAACATTTTCCAGTGCTTAAGAACAAATTCCAGAGCAGAAAGAGGTTTTGACCTTAAGTCTCTCATTTGAAATACAATAGAAAGAATTGGTGTCCGGTTAATTTTTACTTGATTTCTATACGGTCAAGGCATCCCTGGAGGTGACCTGCTCCAGAACAGATGCCTGCCGTCTGGATAGCTACTTTAACCAACTCGTGATCCTATCATTCCTGGAAACTCTTACTCCTAACTCTAGCATGTGTATCTAAAGTCAACTATATTATAACTGATTCCACCTGTATCTGTCATAGTTTTTTTCTAAAAATAATTTTATTTAAAGAGAAAAAAACAAAACAAAACAGAATAAAGGGTAGCGACAATACAGTATTCCAAGGAAAAAAGGAAAACAACAACAACAAAAAAAACCTAAGATATTATTACTTGACAAATTACATACTGACTTCTTGGAAATAGTTGTTCAAATTACAAAGTTAAAACATATAAAGTAGACATTCAAACAGTGAGACTGTTAACAGCTCTGCTCCACAATCTGACAAAAACAGCAATATGGTCATCCATCTTACCCACTCAAATATACATGCAATTATATCAAAAGGGTAAAATTAAACACA